>JAODPA010123040.1:0-17832 GCA_025585075.1 Nepenthes mirabilis
CCTATGTGAAAAAAAAAAAAGAAAAAGGATTGCTGCTATGAAAAACAAGAAGGGAAGATGCAAATGACACTCACAATTAATAAATTTCTTATTAAGGAACGAGAAATGGCGTTAGGGCGTGCAGGGGCGGACTGATAGCAGCCTACCCTTTCATTTCGTACCCGAGCTCCAATCCTCGAAAGTAGAAATTATTTCTGAGCAGTTCTCTATCCACTATAGCTTTCAATCTGTCATGGAAGACGATGAGTTCGGAGATCTCTATACCGATGTCCTAGTAACACTGTCTTCATCATCTGCTTTCCAGCAACAGGCGCCACCTACCACAGCTTCTCCTGCGAACCTTCAGATCGGCATCAACCTTAAGTCCGACGACGATGACATAGTCGTCGGCCCCTCCGATTCCAAACTCACCAGCTCTGATAAATCCAACAATCATTCCGCGGATGTCGAGCCGCCGAAGCAGAAATCCCACCTCGAAATTGATGTTTCTCATCAAAACTCGAAGACTGATAGAAAACTAGAAGATCAAATAGCGGGAGAAAAGGAAGAACTTGGTGGGGTTTCGGAGAATTTGGCGTTGGATTCTGCAGAAGAGGCAATTGGGTCTAGGGTTTTGGAGAGAGAAGATAGAGATTTAGACGTCGGTGATGAAGAAGATGGCTTCAAATCGAATATCGGAGTTTCCAATGAAGTGGTTGGTGATAGCGAAGGTGAATTCCGTAGTAAAGACGAGAATTTCGGAATAGAAGGGGAGGATAATGGCGAAATGGTGGATTTGAGCTCAAAGCCTTCTATACCGGGGCTTGATACTGGCCCGCCTGTTTGCGGGGCTTCAGATAAGAACAAAGGAATTGGGGAAAGCGCAAATTCTGTGAGGCGGGATGATGGTAGCGGTGAAGGGGATGACTGGGACAGTGATAGTGAGGATGATTTACAAATTGTTTTGAATGATGATCACCATGGGCCTATGGCCATGAACAGGAATGGGATGGTGGGAAGTGATGATGAGGATGAAGATGGGGATCCATTGGTTATTATTGCTGATGACGATGGCGCCCATCAGCCGATGGAGGAGCAGGAGTGGGGTGAGGATGTGGGGCAGGCAGCGGATGGCGAGAAGAAGGAAATGGCCGATGCTGGGAAATCAAATGGAGGGGTTGCTGTGGCTTCTAAAATCGGGTATAACAGTTTTGGGTACCATCCGTTTCATTCCCAGTTCAAGGTTAGTTTGTGTTCGCCTCACTTTTGTATTGTACAGATGGGGTTTTTGGAATTTCGCCCTTGTTAAATGAGATTTGATTTGTAATCTTACTTGTAATCACTGAATAAGTTGAATGGTTTGATTTGTATTCTCAGTTGTAATCATTGAATGAGAGGAATGATTAATGAATATGATCTCGATGACATAGAATTGGATCTGTGTCAGTGTGTATTCTTTGCTTTCTTTCGTTGTTTTGAAAAAAAAAAATAAGCAAAGGGATGGCCAGTGTGAAATTACTCAAAATAGGAATATGAATCATTCCCAAACTAGATGATTTTCTTTAACGTGTTAGCAGCTAGCTGCTTTTGTTTATGCAACTGCATACCTCTACCAGCATTCCGTAAAATTGAATGTAGAACCAATTGATTTCTGCTTCTCAAGAGACTATTAATTTTTAAGTGCTCAGGCTCTTGACCCGCTATCACCTCTGCCATTTGATTTGCTTGATGCACCTGCTTGATGGATCAGGGTTCCAGGCTAGAGCTTGGTTTAAATGTTTTCTGGAAGTTAATAACTCATTTAGAGGAAGGTGATGCCTGTGGTGGGTCTTCAATCAAATTTGGACATAAGTCATTGAATTTCATTTGTCCATAAAGGATTGACACTTTTGATTACCATCAGTGGGGCAGACATGCATTCCCTTGATAAATTCCTTATTGAACGAAGGCATCACAATGCTGAGGGTCTTGCAGCTTTCACCGATTGTGTAGGAGCATTTAAAGCAATGTGGCAGCATGGATAATCACACCATTTTGTGGGTTCAGTTAATAACACCTTTTTTGCAGACCATCTCATGTTGGTGGTTATATGCCATACAGATTATGATATCCAGTGTAAAAATACATGTAACATCATCTGGCCTGACTTGCTACATGATAACTAATAACATTAACCTCCTGCCAATTTGTCTCTTCATATCCCACCTTACTAATTTCTTTGTTTTTGATACAGTATGCGATTTGATTTTTCTTTGTTAGGCACTGGTTTGGTAGGATAACAGATCGTGACTTCATATCCTGCCTCTCTATAATAGTAAGCTTAAAAATAATTGGAAAATATCAATGACAAAGCATATGTTCCACTATATGAAATATGGATGCTTAGAGACGAAGGACAAGTCTAAATGAAAAAACAAAATGGTTATTGTCCCACTTGTTTTGGTTAGTGATTGATCCTTAGAGGAATCTTGATATCCTGTTGGGCACTAGGATAGCTTATCTACAAATCTTTTTAGATGTATTCGGTTTTGGGCTTCCTTTGATAGACTTTGTGCACATTGTGGATGTTTTATTGGGGAACCACTTCACTTATCTTTGGTTATTTTCCGTAGTAGATTTCTCCTATTTGCATAATAGGATTGTCTTTAGGTATCCAAGTATGCCTCCTCAATTACCTTATAAAGAAAAAAAGGGAAATATTTTCCACAAGTAAACTTCTTCTAGGAGTGTATTCCTTGGTATAATGATGAAGTTGCTCCATTGTTACTTAAATATCACAAGGAAAAGCCACAAAAGTAGTGCAAACTCCAATTATAAGGGTAATCCTTAGAACTCGTAATGTAGAAAATCTTATGTACTGAGCCACCTCTTTAACTTCTCTTATGGACTTAACAATCTTTTGATGGCCTACTTTTGAATTTTTATCGCCTTTTCTTTACTCCTAATAATGTAGCCAATTTGTCGTGCTCTTGTCTATGATTAGAGTTCCAAGAATTTTTAAGTTCTCTGTCAATTAGATGCAGTGATGGCTGAGTGGCTTCAATGTTGTGGATACTTGAGTTTTGCATATACCATGCATCAAATGTACAGGCATGGGATTAAAGCATGAATTATTGTTAACGCCATTACATGATTGTTTTTAGAAGGTTGTTATAGTTAAACGTATTATGTTATGGAGTCCTATTCATCGCCATAATGACTGTTGCATGTTGGTTTTGTCCATTGTACACCATTACATCTTATTTTCGATTACAAGTAATTTCTTTGTGAATTTTAGCTCATGTTGATTACTAGTGAATAGGGTAGGTCATTGTAATGGTAAGGTTTTTCCATTGTGATATGGAGGTTATGAATCAAATTACAGAAATAATCTCTTTGTAATGCATGGGCAAGACTGTATATTTGACCACCTCAAACCTGGGAAGTACTGGGATATTGTCAACTAGTATTAAAAGGTAAAAAAAACTGGCTCAACGAATTTTTAAGGCAAACCAAACTAGATTTCGGCTCTATGCGTTAAAGGTAGTTTACTAGTGTAAAAAATATTTTCACCACTGTGAAACTGTGTCCCTTAGCACATCTACGAAGGCTCACTTCCATTACATTGCTAGTGTGATGGTGTTATTGTATCTACCGGTCAGTACTCTTGTATTCTCTTGAAAGTTCATAATATTTTACCAAAAGGAAGAGAAAAGGATAAATAATTCATTTCAGGGACTGAATACCTTGCTGTCATGCTGTGAGAAAATGACTTTAAAGTTTCATTTGAACTCTGAGTTCGTTCCACACAATATTATTGATGGAATCATCTTGAATCGCATTAGAGTTTATGAAAATTTTAGTATAACATCATGATATATAGCTTGTAAGTCTTTGTTGAGTTTAAGTGTTATGTCTGATAATAAATCTGTTTTGGGGTTCATATTGCTGGAACATTTTGGAGATGATTAGTATTCTACAAGATTATTTGGGAATTAGGTGCCTATTTTGCTTGTTCTATCGATTTTTAATAATGCTGTATGCACAAAACTTTTACATTATTCAATGATCGATATGTTGTGGCACTGTGCACAATTATTAAGTCAGGGTTTGGTGTGCCATTCACTGGAAAAGTTTGGGCCATGCAATGTCTTGTTGGGATATTTTGGGATGATTTCTGTCTGTACACTGTTGACGAGCCTTTAAAAAAATAAATGCAGAAGCATTTCTGCAGAGGCTTTCCATTTGGTACTTCAGGTGTGCATGGGCTTTTCCAAATCGATGGTGGAATCAATACTAATTACTTCTAAATATTCCCTTCCCACGAAAATATAAGAAGGGAAAAAAAGGAAGGAAGAACTCTAATAGTGCTCATTCTTTGTTAACCATTTCTTTTGCCGGCTTTACACTTCAAGTTGTATACTGAGTATTGACATGAGATTTCATCTCGTTTTTCTTGCAGTATGTTAGACCAGGTGCTGCACCTTTGCCTGGTGCACAACAAGTTGGTCCTGGGGGGGCCCCAAGCCAAGTTCGCCCAATGATGAACATGGGTTCTATTGCTGGTCGTGGAAGAGGTGATTGGCGTCCAACTAGTATAAAGGGTGTTCCTCCCATGCAAAAAGGTTTCCATCCGGGTTATTGGGGAGCCAATATGTCGAACCGTGGCTATGGTGGTGGTTTGGAATTTACTCTTCCATCTCACAAGTATGTCCTAGATTGCTATTGCATGCTTTAAATCTTTGGCGTCTCTTTCTTTCTGTCATATATTTGAAGATATTAGTATGTGTTATGTTGAGCTGTGGCTTTTAAGGTCTATAGTTGTTCAGGATATCACAATGCCCGGTAGTATTTTGGATGAGTTTATCAACTTGAGATTCTTGTTCTTGCATTATGCTTTTTTAACCGAGCATTGACTTCATGGCCATGACGTTTTCATTTCATTCATACATATGTTCAAATTAACTATTTCTTAATGCAGCCAGTCATTGCTTGCTGTGCATACATATACTTTATGTGTTTGCATGCATGTGTGTCCTTGTGTTTTTCTAGGTGTACACTTCATATTTTTGGGTGTACACATGCCATATATAGCTGCATTGAACGATGTGATCTTGAGTACTCTTCAAAATTATGCGTGTATGATGTTAATTTATAGAGTGTTTATGAACTCTCTATTTATTCATCTACTTTTTGTTGCCCTGAGCCACCAACAGGGGAGAAGAGGGGGTGGCTTCACCAATAAATCCACTCCTGGCTGTCAGGGATTCTGTGTACCAATTTGAATGATAAATGGTTTATGTATTTGTTCATCTCATTCATGATTTTGTACCATCTATATCTCTCTCTTTCTTTTTTGGTGGTGGCCATGGATGAAAATATCAGTATCGGTATTTGTTATTGATATCAGTTGTGGTCATATCAGTATTGGCTATGTCGGATAATACGTATCGTATTGGATTTGTTGCAAGAAAAAATTTGTGAATATCGTAAGCTGATAGCTCTGTATTGGCTGATATATATGATATATTGCCGATATGGTAATATGTCGTGATATCGCGTTATTGGAGAATATTGTTATTGGGGCAATATCAATATATATCAGCTGATATATTGATCTATACGAGTGGGGTAAAAAAAGGGATTGAACTTTATGGATTGGAGTTATGTTATCTACCTTCATTTTAACCTAAGATCAGGCATGGTTCCTTTCATTTGTTTAATTATTGTAGGGTGATGATGTGATTGGATTAAACTATTGTTATCCTTTCTCTCTCCACTGAAATCCTGTCCCATCAGTAGAGAGAGTGTGATTTACGTTTGAGGTGATCCACCATTTTTTTTTTGGGGGTGGCATGTTCTTCTCTTGGTTTCCTTCCATCACAAGTCAACTTCAGTCAGTTATATTTTGGTCATGTTGAAGTACATAGATTGTTGAGGATGATTTCTTGATATTTGATTTTATGATTTATGTCCTTTGCTATTGGTATTTCTGTCCTAATGAAGTGATGGTATTTCTGTTTCTTTGCAGATGTGTTAGTTTTCCAATTATGTAGTAGATTCAGAAGCATGTTTTAGTTGTTCTCCAGAATTTCCCTTTACAAATATAGTCTCTTTTCAAATAGTTTTCTGGATGTAGCTTTTATATTAATTTGTGGGAAAGCTATAAATGTTGATTTTCAAACTAATAAATACAGTCCAACTCTAATTAATATTTATGTTTTACACCAAGGGAGAGATTATTTAATTTCCAATCTCATTTGTGCATTAATTTTGGATATGTTAATGCCTTCTGAGATTTTCGCCATTGGTGAAGTTGTAAGTGTTGATTTTCAAACTAATAAATATGGTCCAAATTCTGACTAATATGTATGAAATATGATATGACAAGGGAGATTATTTATTTTCCAATCTTATTTGTAGATGAAGATTGGAAATTGTGTATGCTTTTTGACACTATTGTCATGAGACAGCTAGATACAAAAAGGTCTTGTTGCTTGCCTGGGGAGGTCAGGTACCATTGTTTGGCAAAAGGGGAGCTTAGGGTGTTGTTTTCTTAATAAGAGTGAAGTAAAATTTCAACTGTTACCGTTGATTTAATAAAAGTTATCATTTGTGTTAGTTGATTAACTGTTATAATGGAAGTACTTCGTTAATATTTCAATTTGTGTCATTGTCAGAGATTAACGGTTCAAATGGCCACATCTTGGCTCATGATGACTAGTTGAGCTGATCATCGCAGATGGATTGGCCAATTACCTTGACTCATTTTGCCAACCAGCTTTGTGAATCAAACCAAATCACCATTTCATGAGGAATCATAGTCCCATGTCATATCTATTTCTACTCAAAGAGGTCTTGTGTTTCCATTCCCCTTTGAGATCCCAAAATATCAGTAACAGATACAATATTCCCAAAAGGGAATAGAAACTCTTATAATTTATAAATGAAAATAAACCTTTTGAGAGTTTTGTTTTAAAATATTTTCAATTATATGCTATATCTTCAAAAGTTATTTTTAATTGTATACTTGTGTAAAACATGTCATATTTATGTTCATTGTCCAATTTTTTCAGATGGGAAAATACTTTCCTATTGCCAACAAACAAATATCTTCTCCAGTTTTTTGTCAAAAATGACAATAGAAAGAAGTAAGTTGGAAATGGTAAACTCAACCTTTTTCTGCTCGTAAACAGGTTTAATTGTTTAAGCTATGGTATGTAAAATATGCAAAACTGATAAGATCATTTTAGATAATTGCCGTTAAAATATAGATATTTAATTAAAGATTGGCCGAATTACATATAAAGAAAACCTAAACCCCTTTATATATGCTAAACTAGATATAACATCAAATTCAAATTTGAATATTAAATATTCTATATCTAGGATCCTAATCTTAACTAAATATTGTTATAAGAGTTATTCTAGTTTTATCATAACATGATCACTATTCGCTATTATCTCCCTCAAACTAAAGATGGTTTTATATGCCAATTTGAGTTTGTAAATTAATTTACAATTCCACCAACATAGACACACTCCTATGAATTTGGAAAATATACCAAATTCGTTGATTCAAATTTTCTTTCTTTAGAGGGTAAATCTATCAAACTTGATCAAGCAATAATGTGTAATCCTGATGTGGGGGAAATTGGTCAGGGTGGTGCAGATAAAGTACTTCAAGACCCATTATGCATCCAAGGCCTTTTATTCTTCTTCGCATCTATTATTTTTGCACAATTTTTTCGGGTTCTTAAAGAGGTGCGGCTACATGAAGGTTTGTATTGCATAATCTCCTCACTTAAGGAACACTAGAATGAGTTGTGAACCTGCATTAGAACACATTAGGTGGAGCCCTGAAACAGAGCAAACAGAACATTCTGTGATAAAAAATCAGAACACAACCCTATCAAACAAACACAAGCACTGGCATGTGCAGTCTCCTACAACTAACACTGGTGTTTGTAGTTTTATGTACTCTCAAAATTCACTAGTAGCAGGGCAATGAAGCAGAAGAATGAGTAGCAGGGAGATAGTGCAAAACTATATCCTGTATCTCATTGCTAAGATTCTAATCCTTACTAAATACTGCGATAAGAGATTTATTCTAATCTATCACAATAATATTTTTATTCACTAATAATATCTGATGGTATCCTTCATGTGGTCATCCAGATCACTGCTCTGGTGTTGCTATAACTGATTATATTTGTGGATATTGTGTATTTGGTCTCTGTCATTTACATAGTAGGAGATTTAGAAACCTTTTGTTCTTTTGGTGTGGGAATTGTTTTTTCACATTCTTCTCCCCTCTTGTCTTCAGTTCCATGTATTACAATAAGCTTGTAGATGAGTGTTTATTCTGCATTATTATTTTGAGATAAGACATGATGTGCTTAGTTTCAAAACGAGCGAAACATTATGACGAGAAAAACACTATGATTTTTCCATATATGGCTGGTTTTTTTCTTTCTATAATTTCATGGATATTTCTACCGTTTTTCAGGACTATCTTTGAAGTTGACGTTGATAGCTTTGAGGAAAAACCTTGGAAATGCCCCGGTATTGATCTGTCAGATTTTTTTAACTTCGGTTTGAACGAGGAGAGCTGGAAAGAGTATTGCAAACAGCTGGTGAGTGGAAATATGATGATTTGAATTAAGATGTAGTAGTCAAAGGAAAGGCTAATAAGGCAGAGGCCTCTTGTTTCTGTAGGAGCAATTACGCTTAGAGTCAACAATGCAAAGTAGAATTCGTGTATATGAGAGTGGCCGTGCTGAGCAGGTGATTTGTTGCTGGGCTTTTATAGTTTACTTGCATTCAGTGATCCAAATAGCTTATGTTCTTTTTTGATTTTTGTCACAGGATTATGATCCTGAGCTGCCTCCAGAACTCGCAGCTGCAGTTGGTCATGATCGTTCAGCTATAATTGCAAATGCTGCAAATGCAGATGTCGGACAAAGTGACCTGGCAAAAGGAACTGCACGTGTGCGGCCACCACTAGTATGCACTCACATGTTGTTTCTTTTTTTTTTTTTTTTGGTCATGAGGGATTTTCTCCTTGTTTTCTTGTCCATAAAGTTCATGTAAATTTTGTTGTATTACTTCTTTCACTTGTTGAAGTCCACCAGCTATCCGTCTCTTCATATTTGTTGGTGAAAAAGATTACCATGCTCTTTAGGTATGTTTTTTGTTGCTGTGTCATCCTCTGGGCTCACTAATATTACCATTTTCAACGCAGCCAACTGGAAGAGCAATACAAGTAGAGGCTGGGTATGGTGAGCGTCTTCCCTCTGTTGACACTCGGCCACCAAGGTTTCGTGAGTCAGATACTATTATTGAGGTAAGTTGTCATGTTCTTTTTTATTTTTCCTATCTATCTTCATTTTTTGTCTCTGTTGAATATATGTTTTCCTTCATAAAAAGGAGTTCCTCGAAATGTATGACTCCCACATCATGGGTATATGATGTAGGTCAAAATGTTGCAGCATTTATTTCAAATATCTCTAAATTACACAGAGATTATTCCTGTGTTAGTTTAAACCTGTGACTTTTAGGTTACAACATGGATGAAAATATTAGTATTAGTATTGGCACCGGTTGCGTGGCCATATCAGTTATGAGTATATTAGAAGGAAACTTTTTTTTGAAAATCATAAGCTAATATAGCTGTGTCGGTTGATATATCACGATATTGCCATGGTATTGAACAATATTGGTATTAGGGGCCTTGATACTGATACATATCGGTCAATAATTATATTAGTAAGTCATAGTGAAGCAACCTTACCATTTTGTTATGGCTTGCCCTCTCCATATTATTGTCCATACAATCAGAATTACTGATATTATTTTGGCTACCAGATTGTGTTGCAGGACTGCATAGATGATGACTCATCCACTGGAAATGAAGCTCCAGAGCAACCAGATCATGATGCTTCAAAAGAGGACCAAGTGGCAAATGTAATTCTGGAAGACAGTGCACGAGTAGGAAATGAATCTTCTGAGGAATACCCAGAAGCTTATCATGCTACGAAGAGTGATGGAATCATGAAAAGGTCACCACTTGTGAGTTCTATTCAAGATGGCATGCCCGAGGAAGAAAAGGGTTCCCCTTCGCCCCCGGAATTTCCAATTGAGTATCATACCGGTTCAAGAGTTCACACCCCTGCATGTTCTGCTGATAATGTTGGCATCTCCTTTGAGGAGAGGTATGTTCTTGGATTCAATATTTTCTTAGGTTTTGTCTTTCTTATAAGCTACTGAAGGTTTCGAGGCTTGTACAAGCATGGGAATTATGTTGTCAAGATTGATTGAGGCAATTTTCGTTACATTCATTAGAAGAGTGGGCTATGTCGGCATTGCACATAGGTATTTTGATGCCTTATATTAAATTAAACGTCCCCCTTTAGATTTACTGTTCTGTGCAAAGCAGGTATTCTTGCAAAACCTATTTTAGATATTTTGGAATAAACTCTTGGGCAAAGCCTATCGCCACATGAAAACTCTAGAAGTACCATATTTTTCTTTAATTGCGTTTGATTCTGTTTTTTCCTATTTGAGATAATTGAATCAATGATACTTTCTTTGTTTGAAATAGTAAGGACGGTTTCAGAAACCAAATAAACCACTAGTTGACAAAGCAACGATTTTACTCAGTTTGGAGGACTCAGTGCAGTTCTCTGTGCACCGGACACATAACTTACCAAATCAGCTGCAGCACAGATGGGAATGTGTGCTACGAAAGACAGTACCGAGTCTGACATATCAACCGTATCCTTACTCATGCTAAACTGATTCATTAAATGCTTGGTAAAGGCCCGGCTAAGGACTGCTACCCTCTATTCTTTTCTTGCTAAGAACAATTTATAGGGGCTTACCCACTCTCAATGAAATTTGGATATCTTTTTTTATCAAACTGTTGCACTATGGATATCTGTTGACAGAATCCTCTGATTCATGGTAAAATTAGCACGTTACGGCTGTTACAAGAATGTGTTTCTATCCAGGCCATTTTTGCTGCTTGTGGTTACAAGAAACAGGAAAAAAACTAGGCGCCTGACCTATTTTGGAATTACTGATGATAGAGTAGTCATTCGAAAGAAATATCTAAGGATTAAATTTACAGATCTGGTCTCTTAGCAAAGGTGTTCTAAGAACTAAGATAAACATGGTAACATTTCATTTTTCCTACAGTTGTATTAGAATTCTTGATTTTATGTTGTATGCGTGTTAGATGCACAATCTGTTTCTGTTAGACTGATATGTATATGAACATGCATATTTTCTTTCCAGTCTAAGAATAAATTTTTTCTTGACTTTAGTCTTTATTAGGAAAAGGGCCATTTAGATGAAATGCTTCAATTGTTGTAGATATTAATAAAAATCTCTTTATGAGGACAACTTATTATGCAGGAGGCACTTTGTTGTCCACCTATTTGTTGCAAGAATAAGACCTCGTCAGTGTTAATAGGAAGCTTGTTGCATGTGAAGCTAGGTTTTTTTTTTTCCCCTTTCTGGGCTGTAACCAAACATCAACGCCATGCAACTATCGGCCGATATGTATCGGGGCCCTCTGATACCAGTATTTCTTGATACTGTAACAATTTTGCAATATATTTCGATATTGACGATATTTCATAATAAATTGGCTGATATAACCCTATCAATTTTCGGTTTTTAAAATTTTTTTTCCTTCGATATATCCAATATTTATACATATTCTCTGATATACCTAATATTTGATATGTCCGTGATTGACATTTTCATCCATAATCAATGCCATGGTCATGTATATCAATTTTCTATAAATAAGTGTTATCATGTCATGCGTATGTTTCTTTCTGGGGTTTATGCTGCTATTATCTTCCAGCACTTTAACATCTCTCTCTCTCTCTCTCTCTCTCTCTCTTCAGACAAAACGATGAACGAGCACATGAAGGATCACCCTTGTTGAATTGTGATGGCGAACAGGATGGAAAGTCCCTTGATGACCAGCCAGAAGTATCAACTCAAAGCATCATTAGGAAACGTACTATCAATTCATCATCTCCTGCCCCATCTAAGGAGCGTAGTTTTGAATATAAAATTACTTCATCAGATGATGAACCATTTCCAGCGGATATGAAGCCTGGGAAGGGAAAAGAGGATATTTCTTCAGATAGCAAAAATAAGCTGTATTCTACAAAGAAGCAGAAGCTAAGTTCTCAAGTTGAACCAACAGCAGCTAAGGGTACTCATGATGGAGGTAACTCAAAGGCTGCAAGTAGTGGAAACAGCAAGGCGACTCTAAGCAGCAGAGATCATGAGAAATGGAGTGATGGTGTTGATGAGGAAGTTATTCAAGATGGGCATTCGACATACTCAGGGAATCTCAGGCAACGACGTGGTGAAGATGGACAGGCTCTCCGAAGAAAAGATCGCGATGGAGGACCGGAGGCACAAAGGAGACATGTGTCTGCAAAAGGAAAAGAGGATCCTTATGCTCATAGAAAATGGGATCCTTATGCGGCAAACCATTTTCATGCAAAAACTGAGGGATTGGAACGGAGAAAAGACAGGGATTATTCCGATGGAGCATGGCAACGGCGTGATGATGATCTGCACGGAAGAAGGGTTAAAGCCGAAGATCAGAGGAAGCATGATCGGGCCGATGAAATGGTTTCCAGACACAGGAGTAAGCTTAGAGAAAGTGAGATGTTTGGTAATAGCGAACACCTTCATTCGAGAAAACCATTAGAAAATGGCAGTTGGAGAGGTTACGACAAAGATGCAGGCCTGCGTTACTGGGAGAACGTCGATGATATCCATGGAAAGAGAAGAAAAGACAATGAACCTGTGAGGGATTACATTGACAAAGCAGAAATCTTGCATGCTCATAGAGAAACCACGAGTCATCAAAAGCGAGAAAAGGAAGAGATTTTGGATCAGCGGAAGAGAGAGAAACAACCAAGAAGAGACAGCACTAGTGATCACCATTCTGTTAGGCATAGGGACGAAGCATGGTCGCAGCGAGAAAAGGCTGAGCGGCAGAGGGATAGGGATGAGTGGCATCGGCCGAAACAAATGTGCGAAGAAAATTTGTCGAAAAGGGAAAGAGACGATGGACGAGGAGGAATTAGAATTGGCAAAAATATAGAAGAGAAATCGTGGATTGGCCATGCTAGAGTAAAGGAGGATTACAAAGACTATATATATAAAGACACAGGAAGGCATAATGAACTACTTAGGATGAAGGACCGCATTGAGGATGAAAGTAATTTGCAGCATAGAGAAAGAGGCGACGTCTTTACACGAGGAAATCAACTTCGTAAAGATGATAACAGATCTAGGCAAGAAAGGTCGAGTTCTCGGAATGATCGTGCTGTTCATGCATCGGATAGCCAGCGGGTGCATGAGAAAAAACACAAAGACTCGAGGAAGGTAAAAGAATCTGAAGGTAGTCATCACAGCAATTCAGGTCCATTGAAGAAACATCAAGAAGAAAAATGTGGTACTTCTGAGATGGTATGTTTTGTGTTAAGCCACCACCTTTCACACCTCCTCATAGCAAGTGAGAATTCTTTGTTGATAGTGCGTTTAATGAAACATGTAAGTTACACTTGATAAAGGGTCGAAATGGGTTTGAGTGAAATTTGTATTTCCCTTTTCATATTATTGTTGTAGGTTAAAGCGCATTCTAATGGATTTGAAGTTTTTATAGTGTACACAGTGCTAGTAGATTGTCTGTAGTAACACTAAAATATAGTATGATACGCAATTCAAAACACTGTTATATTAGAGAAAAGAAGAAGAGTATGGCTAGTGGTATTGTGTGTAATCTTTTGGTGGGTCTATGATAAAGACCTTGTGTTACACCAGTTAATGATGTGGTAGAAGTTTTGATTTTGTTGTTTTTAAATCAATGCTGCCCCAGTTGAGGACTCAAAACCTCAAATTTTCATCATCATTGAAGTACATTTCCTCCTAATACTTGTCTGCAGGCACCCGGATGTTTATTTCTTAAGCAATGATTTGTGGACACCCGTAGGATACTTGCGAGTAATGTGACATCTGTCCATTAATTTATTTTTATGTGGACTTGTTGATGTAAATAAATGAATGAGATGTCACGTCATTTAATAATATTTAAAGGATTGCCCCTTACTACTACCCTTTTTTTGAGTCCTATTAAGGTACTTCCATTTTATATTTTCCATCGTGCTGCCAATGATGAGGATTATATTCTTATAGTCTAAACTTTTAGGAGTTTGCGTTATTCAAATGTATTGTACCATCATATAATTTTACCCATCCAAATTGCGAGGATGAAAATCCACACCATTAGGGATATACCCATCCAAATTGCAAGGATGAAAATCCACACCATTGGGGATCTAAGAGGACTCCCCCCCTCGCCCCATGTAGTAAGTTACAGTCAATAAGGTTGGGAAGGGATCATCAAAACCCTAAACCATCTAATATGAAGACAGTTTTCAATATTGGTTTTTCAGTTATAGAAACAACCCCATAGATTTTTCGCTTTATGTGTTTCTCTAAATTTATAGTCATGGTAAAATTTTAGTTTTTTTAATTGAATCTCCCAATTACACAAATTCTCCATAGTAAAAAATAGAAGCTACATGTTTCTTTTTGTTCATTCATTGTCTTACAGCTTTGTGTTCGGTTTGAAGATTTGCTCTATTGCTTTCCCTTTAATCAGGTTGTTGTGAAGGGATCAAATGAGCCAGGCAATGCTGAGCATGAGAATTCAATGCAGCATCGCCTTGCCAGAGAGCAGAGAGAAGATGCTTCCTCGGATGATGAACAGCATGTTTCAAAGAGAGGACGATCTAAACTGGAACGTTGGACGAGTCAGAAGGAAAGAAATTCGGACATCAAAACCAAGTCATCGTCTTCGTTAAAGGTGAAAGAGGCCGACAAAAATAACCCTGGGTTTTCTGCCAAAGTTTCCGAGGAGTATACCAGAAAGATTGAGGCTGTTGATAATAATCAATCTGGGCCTGAAGTGAAAGATGTTGAAGGTCAAGAATCAAAGGATGCTGATTTGAAACCAACAGAGGATCGGCACTTGGACACGGTTGCAAAGCTTAAAAAGAGGAGCGAGCGATTCAAACTTCCGATGCCGAGCGAGAAGGACGCTGTAGCCATCAAGAAGATGGAAAGTGAACCATTGCCTTCTTCTCAAAGCGAAGCTCCTGCTAGTTCAGAAGTCAAACAGGAGCGCCCTGCTCGGAAAAGACGATGGATCAGTAGCTAAACAGGTAATTTGAAGAGCATGCTGTAAATTGACCTAACTGTCACCTCATGTTCTCCGAGGCTCTGGCCTGTGCAATATTTTTTTTAAAGAACCGTGAAGATGCTGGCACGTCTAGCATGCTTAATGATCATTTTCTGTTCGAATGACTTTGCTTCTTGTATTTGCTATATTTGTAAATACTAAATGAAACACCGAATTTGTCATTTGATGGTAAAAAATAAGCCCGGTATACGAAGCTCTCGTTATATGCTCGGCCTGGGAAGGGTCAGATTGATCCGGGTTAATCATACTCAGTCTTACTTTGTATTATATAAAATGTTATTCTCACAGTTTAAACTCATGATCATTACATCACATGACAACTATTTTACCATCAGTCTCCTCTTCGATTTGTCATTGGCAGTTTGAAGATACAAACTTCTTGCTCATTTTTTGTTTCGGAAGAGTGATGGTGTGAACTCGGGTTTTTTGACGACAAAAAGACTAATCGAGACGGGCATGGCTAGTTTCCTAGAATTTCCCTCATCTTGCCTGTTCTCCCTAAGCCTGATTTGTTTCTGAATAGATTTTCTGTGACAATTAACACTGAACCATGACGACCTTTCACATATCAGATGTTGGATTAAGTGGTAGGAAGTTAATGAGTGCAATTTGATTTTGAGTGCAATTTGATTTAATGGATGAGCATGTAACCAGCTTGTGATGATTGGTTTTGTTAGGCCTATTTTCGGTTTTACGGGTGATTGGTAAATTTGGTGATAAAATATTGTTTTTTTTTTTTGTAGTACAACTAAATAAACAAGATAAGGTAAAATTTTGCTATATTTTTGTTGGAATTTGCTACTGAGATCCTATAATGTTAATAAAATAGATAATTTTTATTGGAGGGGTATTCCATGCTTGTTTGGGTGCCTTTTGACCTTTTTTAATTTTTATTAGTGCATCAGTCATCTGATTGCCTTTTCTGAGAATGTGAGTTACATTGTATTTTTAGTTTCTCTTTAAGATGATTTTATAATTTGTAATTAGGCTTCTATTTGAGTCTATTTTCTTAGCATGGTTATTGAGCTTTTGAATTGCCGTAACTGAGGTGGTTTCAATGATAGTCTTGCTCAGCCTTCTTCTTCGTACATCTATAAGATCGCGTCAAATTGTTAAGATTTCTGCCTACCAATCAAGGTGTCCGAACACCTATTGAGCCTAGTCATCTTTGCCTATTCCTCCAAAAACCTGCTCTTCCGTTATTATCAACACTAGCATTTGTATTTATTTTGATTCATCTAGCTTATGGGGAGATCAATTTGTTGATCCTGTTTATAGATTTGTAGTGTAGTTGTGAGAGGATATGAGTACCTTAAATTTCACAAGCCAGTAAGTGGATTGATTTCTTATATTTGGGCGATAAATTTCAATATTTCTTAAAAATTGATTCATTATGCCAAATCCACAACAAACAAATTGTAAGGTGTCCAAACATAGCTATTGAGCTTTTGAATTGCCGTAACTGAGTTAATTTTAATGATAGTCTTGCTTAGCCTTTTTCTTCATACATCTATAAGATTGTATTAAATTGTTAAGATTTCTGCCTTGAGAATATTCGTGCTCCCGAACCAATCAAGGTGTCGAAACACCTATTGAGCCTTGTCATCTCTCCTATTTCTCCAAAACTCGCTCGTCCATCCTTATCAATGCTAGCATTTGTATTTATTTTGATTCATTTAGTTTATGGGGGAATCAGTTTGTTGATCTTATTTATAGGCCTGTAGTGTAATTGTGAGAGGATATGAGTACTTAAAATATCACAAGCCAATAAGCGGATCGGTTTCTCATATTTGGGCGATAAATCTTAATATTTCTTAAAAATAGATTCATTATAAGGTGTCCAAACATTGCTATTAAGCTTTTGAATTGCCGTAGCTGAGTTAGTTTCAATAAAAATCTTGCTTAGTCCTCTTCTTCATATATCTATAAGAGCGTGCCAAATTGTTAAGATTTTTACCTTGAGAATATTCACTCTCCCTAGCTAGTCAGGTGTCTAAACACCTATCGAGTCTTGTCTCTCTACCTATTTCTCCAAAACCCGCTCTTTTATCCTTGTCAATGCTAGTATTTGTATTTATTTTAATCCATCTAACTTTTGGGGGGATCAATTTGTTGATCCTATTTATAGGCCTGTAGTACAGTTGTAAGAAGATATGAGTACTCTAAATGTCACAAGCCAATAAGCGGATCGATTTCTCATATTTGGGCGATAAATTTTAATATTTCTTAAAAATTGATTCAGTATATCAAATCCACAACAAACAAATTGTAAGAAGAATTTATTTGTTCTATTGATTATTTATAGAAACTAAGTTAGAAATAAGCCATGCGGGGAGGGTTTTGGAATGCACACCTAGGTCATATTTGGCTTGCAACATGGCTTGTCAAATCTTTTTAGCTCTTTGACGATATGCTTAGAAGTTTCTAGAAGTTCACATAAGTTGCAAACAGGTGATAATGCCAACTTTATTTCAAATCTATAAGCATTTGCAAATAATTTATCCTTCCAACACAAGCCAAATGAAGACTTTTGAGCTTCCGAGTTCAAACATTTTTCAAAAAGGGTTCAT
>JAODPA010123051.1:0-17831 GCA_025585075.1 Nepenthes mirabilis
TATAAATTTTTTTGGTAAGTAATAATGTGTCAGAATAATATAAGTAAATACACACAAATGCCGCGTCCTCAGATCCTGACTGTTGAACGAATTAGGGATCCAAATACTAAATGAAGTGGATTCGGTCTCCGTTTGCTCGAATTCGAATCCTATGCAACACAACAAAACAGTCAAAGGATTGGTGGGACTAATTCCCCAATATATCCTCCGACGCTCAAATTAGTATTTATCTTTTGTAAGAAAATAAGAGAGGATACAGTTTAGAAATTGAAGTAATTTCATATTTGGGAGCTAGTGCTTTCTTGAAGCGTTTTAGAGTAAAAGAGAATTCTATTTGATTGCCAGAGAGTGTTCTCTGTCCCTACTGGAGAGAGGGTCCTTTTATAATTATTATGAAACAGTTGACTTTTTCAATCAACAGTCCAAGAAACTATCTAAGAAACTGTTGAATGGATAGATAATTATCCACATTTTAGTTTAAACTGTCCGAGGCCGTTATAATGAAATTGAGAGAAACCGTCTGACTATTATCTTTAGTTTCAGCTTATTCTCGAATGGATCTGTAGACTGGGCCAAAATAACCTCTTGGGCTTCTCTGATATATGAGCCAAACTTGACAATGGGTTTTCTCATTGGGTTACTGGCGTTAATATCCATCACAAGCCCCCATTCCAAAATGTCTGAAACTTAGCCTTTTGGGATGAACTTCAAAGGCAAGCTCTTGCTTGGACTTGCATTCTTGTACTAAGTAATGACATTTTTGCCTGAGGAATAACTACAGCTGTTCGACGGTATGCTCTCTTATTTAGAGATAAATCTTCAACTATCTGAAGACATAATTATACCCAAGGACATTACTTGAATTCAGCAGAATGACTAAATATCTTCGAGGACATGACTTTAGTTCGCAGATATTCTTTGAATCCGAGATGCTGGCATGCGCTGTCAGATGAAGCATTAAATGCGATTAATATCGTCTCGAAAAGGTAACAGCGATTATTATTCTCTGCCTAGTGAAAGGCCGACAAGTGCCTTGACTATGGTAAGGCGCATCTTTTGATTTCAATTAATGTCTCAAATCCCTTATTTGCTGTGATTTCATTCGATTGTGTTGCCTTTCTCTTCAAACACTTGAACTTTCATTTTCGTCTCGTCTTCTTCTTCCTCATATTTCTCTAAAATGGCTCATGGAATTAAGGATATCGCCTTTTATCTTTCTTATGAAGATGTTGAGGCCATTCGTGCCAAATAGAAAATTCCAAGTTCGTATGCTTTTTTGATACCCAACGTTGATGATTGGGCTTGCTCGCCTCCAAATGGGTTCATCACCGTGTACAAGACCATGTGAAAGGAGGTCTTTGATTTTCCATGGCGTTAGAGCTTTACCAAATAATGAAGGCTTTGGAAGTCCCAGTTGCCCGGCTACAATCAAATGTTGTGAGCTATTTGGTTTTTCTTTGTGTCTTTACACGTTACCACTGCAAGGTTTTTGATAGTATGCCAGTCAAAGTGATTTTGAGGTTTATTCACGGTTAGGATTGGATTATAATGTCTTCTCACCCTGAGTTCGTCATTATTTTTTAAAAAAAATGAAATAAAATGGCCAAAAGACCAAGTGACATGAAACTTGTACTCTCTATAAATCTAATAGCTATAAATCTGATAAAGCTTCTATATTTGTAGTGGCATGAAACTTGATCAAAATAATCCTTTCGTAGATGACTTAGGAGATAAGACCCACAATAGAGAAAGGTTGAAGGGGAGGGGATCTCTTGAATCGGGACTTGCTCCTTGCGCACCAAAGGATATTCAGCAAAGCAGCGAAAGTTGGTTTGCAAATAACTAATTTGAGATGTGCACATTCCCATTTAATTATAGCCTATCTGACGTTATTAATTTAGCTTGGGTAAAGCTAATCCAATTTACATTTGAGGCAAATACTACGTCATATAGCCATAGAATAAGGATAGAGAAAGAAAAGTTGTTTATAAAATTTTAGACAAGATGAGCAAAGGACACATTTGAAACAAGTGAAAGTTTTCAAATCTTTAAATATGATAATCGAGGTTCAAACCTATCATCCGTGTGGTGAAAGTAACGTTCGACTCCATCTACAGGGTTATATGTATGACGACCCCATCTACAGGGTTATATGTATGACGACCCACCTATGGATTTTAAATAGTGGCGTAAGACCATTAATTGTGTAAAAATAAATATAATTCAGATTTTAATTATTCGTTCCTTCGTCAATGAGGCTATACTGGCCCTTAATCCATAAGAATTAGCATGATTCGAGTATGATTTTATAGTGCATTACAGATTAAGAATTAGGAAGAATAAATTTGAAATATATGCATAAAGGTTATGGAAATTTGTGGCTTTGAATTCAAATTTTTATTTATTGATTCTTCCGACATGATTTACTATAAATAGTATGTTTAACTATGAAAAATTTATATATCTTATTGAGCAATTGGCTCATTCTTATTTTTATTTTTTTTATTAATCCCCTTTAGATTTGCAAGCTCGAGACACACTTCAAAGTTGAGAAGGTTAGTGATAAGGCTAATTAAGAAAAAATTAGAATTTAAAATTTAAAATAAGCAAATGTTATACTATGCCTCAAGATATTAGCTTAGGATGTATAATTTTCTTCGGATAATAATTTTGTATTCTATAAATGTTGTGATATTCTCATTGACTATGTATGTCGGACTTTGGTTATCCTTTCAATAGCTAAATTGAGCCATGGTCAATTGATCACTCTAACTTTATATAGACATATCTCCTTATACATATTTCGATTTTATGAAATAGTTGGTATTCAGAATCACTTTTGAGTGTGGTATTTTGGATCCTATAATGTGATTGTTGACATATGATTTTAGAGTCATGTTCAGTATATAGAGTTTTAGAATTTTAAAAATTTTTATCGATCTCATTTTGAATTTTGAGATGTAATAAAGAAAGATATTAATTCGGTTGATTGATTAAGATGGATTAATTTCGTTAAATATTCAGGTTTGGTAAGGTGACGTAATAAAACTTAAAGAGATATTATTTGAGAAAAGAGACTGAATATGGGTCAACCGTAAAATAAAGGAAGTGATTATCAACAGAGGCAAGCATTGCTCTTTTCCATTTTCTTACATTTTTTGTGAAATTAAAAATTATTATTATTATCGACATTTGTTTTAATGATACCACGATATACTTCGAAGGCAAGGACAAAAAGGTAAGGTAGGGATTCCCTTGCTAAAGGCCTTTAATGGCATTTGTTTTAATGATACCATGAAAGACTTTAAAGACAAGGACAAAGAGATAAGGTAGGGATTCCGTTATTGAAGGCCTTTGATGCCCTTGAAGAAATCCATAGACTCACCATTAAAAGAGATCAATAAAGAAGTAATGGTAATACATTGCTGAGTCTAACCAATTAATTTAATCAAGAAGTTCATAACCTCAATAATATAAAGAAAAAAGTTTTAGTTAACCGAATCAAAAGCTTTATTCAAGTCAATCTTGAGGGCACTTCTAAGAAGTCTTCTTTTGGAGTAGCAACCATGCAGCAGCTCTTGATCCACAAGGATATTATCACAAATACTTCTACTTAGGACAAATGCTGATTGACATTTGTCCATGATAGAGGGGAAAGTGTCCTTAAGCCTATTTGCAATAATTTTAAAAATAATTTTGTGAAGAATATTGCAACGAGAAAATAGGGTTAATTAGAGCTTTTAATTAGAGAAACCAATTTGGGGACAGGGTAAATTAAAGTAAAATTAATTTACTTCAAAAGTTTGCCATCAACAAAAAAGTTAGAAATAGTCTCAAAAATGGGAGGACCAGTGACATCTCAGGAGCTTTTAAAGAAGGCCAAGCTTGTTAAACAAAACCATAGCTTAGAAGAAAACTTAGCATACCATTGACGAAAAAGCTTGTTTTAGGTCATATAAACTTTTCTTGAGTTTACACACTTGCTTAGAAGAAGAAAGTATATATCTAAGAAGAGCTTTCATATATATCTCTTCAATAAGTTTTTCGTATAAAAATACATTGTTGATATCTAGATGATGTAGTAATCATACACAAATAGCAGATATATCAAGAAACATTTTAACAGTCATAACTTTAACAGTGTTAAAAATATTCTATTATAATTAATACCTTCTAGTTGGTTATATAACCTTTAGCAATATAGCATGCCTTATATCTAAATCAATTTGGCTTTTTCTTAATTTTATACATCCATTTGGACCCATTTGCTGTTTTACCCAGGGTAGATCAACAATTTCCCAAGTATTATTATTTTCTAAATCATTTATTTTAGATTGTATTGTTTTATACCAATCAGAAGATGATGAAGCTTGTATGTAGAAAGTTACTTCTATTTCATTTAGAAGAAATGAAAAAAAAAAACAGTAGCTTGTGTTGAAGACAATTTCAAATAGGACACATGTAAAGAAAGTTCATAAGGTGTAGACTAAATTGAATTACTTTTTCTTTCATGCTTTGATTGATTAGAAGATAAATGTGTTGGGGTCACTCCCTCCGTGGTGATTTGTCCACAGATAGGTGGAAGAAAATGGACGCGGACTTTTGGAGAAGTCCGAGAACATCAGTCCGAGAAGTATGTCAAAATGGACGAGAACCAATTGGAGGAGTCATATCCGAGAGGTTGCTGAAGATATGGACGAGGACTCTGAAAGCCTAGGCGTTGACTCTCTCTCTCCGTAGGTCTGCTACAGCTGTATCTGCAGGTAGGCAATTGGTCCACTCTGATTGGATGTTTGAGGCGGCTACAACTTTCAACAGATGGCAGGCCTGCCACTCTGCACGCCAAGCGTGCACTTGCTGTGGCAGGCCTAGGAGGCATGGTCCTGCCACCCTACTGTTAGGGTGACTAGCCACCCACTAGGACCCTTGTATATATATATATATATACTTGTACTCGTTCTTTGGTGCGGGTATCACTTGAGCGTGCATAGAGAGAGCTGTGAGCAAGCTTTTACTGTAAAGATAGAGAGAGAGATACTTTTTTAGAGAGATTGAGAGATATACACCTGTGATTATATATTTTTTTGTTTGAGCTTGTATAGCTAATATTCCTATAAACAATCAACTGTTTATAGTTCATTCTTTTTGTAGTTTTTTTCTTAGTTGAGAAAGGTCTTTCTACGTTAAAATCTCGTGTATGTTTTCTTACTTATTCTATCTCTATTGTTGCTCGTTCGTCCGAGCGCTCATCTCTGTTGGCGTCCGAGTGGTCTGTCCGACCGATCACCGTGTCTTCTGTTTTATGCCAACAAGTGGTATCTGTAACGACCCAAATTATCGAGTTCTTAAAAATCTGGTCAACGCCAATTGACTGGAGAAAGTAGAGTAAATTGGCCTTAGAATAAAATTTTGAGTCCGAAATTTCTGATAAAAAGAAGTCCGAAATATTTCGTGATACAAAATAAGTCCGGCTTCATCCATAAGAATCAAGTCCAGCCACTTTCAGAAAGAAAATCTAAATCGACCCTCAACATGTTTTGAAATCGGGTTTTTGTTCCATTAAAGGCCGGAGTGCAATGTATGAAATATAAGGCTGAAGTAATATAAAGGCCAGAGTAGCTTTGTGTGTTGGAGACCGGAGTAGTTTAGTGACTTTGTAAGGCCGGAGTAGAATTATGGGAAGAAAGCCAAAGTTGAAGATCCAGTCAACAAGCGTTGACCGGAGATCATGTGAGGAATAATCCGGTCAACGCCGATAGTTGACCGAAATATGATTAAATGAGAAAAGTTAAATTCTGCTAAGTTAAGATAACCCAGAATTCAATGTGTTTACACGAGAAAGTTAGGTTCAATTAACCAGAGATTTAATATGTTTACATAAGAAAGCCAAGTTCAGTTAATTGGGAATTTATGAACTCCTTAGGAATATAAGATTATAAATGATCTAATTAATAAGAAACATTTTCCCTGAATCATCAATAATGATCATCATTAATAAGGAACATTTTCCTTGTACTACCAATCATTTATGAAGGCTATCAAATTTAAGGTCTATAAATAGAATTAGAAGAAATGAGAAGGAGACACGCAATAAAATTATAAGCAAAGGAAGGTCAACGGAATTCAAGGCAAGATAGAAAAAAAGTAGAAGAAATCCAGGCAAGATACTCACCCCTGTTTTCAAGTTCATATTTATGCATGATTTCTATGCTAGCTTATTTGATATTATATGAATTTTTATGATGTTTATTCTATTCTTTTCATATCTGATACTTAAAATATGATTATTTGTCAATCAGTGCATATTTAAGGAAAAGACTTATGATGTTTTGTTTTGTATGATTATCTGTCAATGAAGTTTGATAATTGTATGTTTTTGAAGAAAAAGTACTCTGCCTTTGAAAAAGAGCTCCGCCCGTTTGAGAAAAGTACTCCGCCTTTGAAGAAGAACTCCGCCTTTTGAGAAAAGTACTCCGCCTTTGAAAAGAGCTTCGTCTCCTTTGAAAAGAAAAGTGCTCCGAATTTTGAAAAGAAAAAAGTACTCCATCCCTTTTATAGAGAAGAGCTCCGTCTTTTGAAGAAAACGCACTCCGTCTTTTTACAAAACGAGCTCCGTCCTTTTAATGAAGAAGCACTCCGGATTTTAAAGAAAAATCACTCCGGCTTTAGAGCTCCGGATTTTAAAGAAAAGTACTTCCGTTTATTTAGAATTCCAGATTTAAAGGAACTTCGGCTTTTAAGAACCTCGGATTTCCGAAAAGAGCATCGTTTTTTTTAAAGAAAAGTACTTCGTCTTTTACAGAAAAGAACTTCAGACTTTAAATGAAAATGAACTCCGGTTCTTAGAGCTCCGGATTCTAAAGAACTCTGTCTGAAAAAGAACTCTGTCTGAAAAAGAACTTCGGCATTTTGAACTCCGTCTGAAAACGAACTCCGGCATTATGAACTCCGTCTGAAAAGGAAAAGAGCTTCGGCTTAAAGAATAATGTATTAATTCGGACAGTAAGTGGAACTCTATGACTTTTGAACCATAACGAACGGCCATACGAACTAAGAACCGAATCTCCATTAAGCTTGCTGTAAAAGATGGATGAAGGATATTGAAGTGACACTCGAGGATGCCTCCTGGGCCACGGGAGGGAACCTTTTGGTGGCATAAGACTTTTGACCCCGTATGCCGGGATAAAGGCATTACCTCCCGCCCCGGGGAGTATAATGAGGGGGATACGGCTTTAGGTTATGGGGTTACACACAACCTGTCCTCGAAATTATCCGCTTCCGTCCGATCCCTAAAGATGATAAGAACCCTCCATGATTTTTATGAGTTTTCAGTAAACAAGACAAGAAGAAAGAGACTAAGAAAATTTCGAACTAAAAGACTTGATGAATTTCATATTGTATTCGCTTATATGTATATGTTATGTTCTCTGTTTTCTGCATGTGAGTATTTTATTGGGCTTTGTAGCTCATTCTTGCCATTTTTCAGATGATGAAAGAATTATGGATGATGAAATTGAGTAGAACTTTGTGGAGTATCAAAGTGATTTAGCGAGCCGAAGCAGATTTTGAAGAGCTTTATTTTGTCTTTAAATGTTGAATAGACTCCGCTGTTTATGAACTTTATTAATGATTTGAATGTTAGTATATTTCCGTGTTTTTCCTTTGAAGATTCTGTAATGAATATTTATTAGTAAGTATCTCAGAGTATTTTAGTTTGAAAATTAAATTGATGGGCCAGCGTTATTTTAGTCCGACTTCATGAGACCCTGAGTTTGTCTTTATACAAAAAAAAAAAAAAAAATAAAAAAAAAAAAAAAAAGGGTCGTCACAGTATCAGAGATGTGGTTCTTTGAACAATGACCTTGTTGCTGGCTGCTATAGAGGTCGGGAGCAAAATGACTTGTTTAAACGGAACTAATTTTGACACTTGGCAAAGTAAAATGTCGGACTTGCTCTTTGTGAAGTCTATGCACAATCCGGTATTTGCCACACAAAAGCCAACGGAAAAATCGAACGAGGAGTGGGTGCTGAAAAACAAGCAAGTGTGCGGCTATACCCGGCAATTCGTCGATGATAACGTGTACAACCACGTTACAGGAGAGACGAATGCCAAGACGTTGTGGGAGAAATTACAGAAGCTGTACACCTCTAAGACTGGCAATAACAAAATCTTTCACTTGATGAAGCTTGTGCAAGTTCGGTACAAGGACAGCTCATCTGTCACTGACCACCTGAACGAATTTCAGGGCTGAGTGGACCGACTGGGTGGCATGAGGATCAAATTTGAGGATGAGGTGCTCGGACTCTAGCTCCTGGCAACCCTCCCGGACTCATGGGAGGTCATGAGGATCACCATTGCCAACATAGCTCCTGAAGGCGTAGTGACTTTGGAGATAGCTAAAGGAGTTATGCTGAACGAGGAGATGAGACGCCGGTCTCAGGGTGCGTCCATCTCTCAACACTCCGAGGTCCTTGTCACCGAATCAAGGCGGAATAAGTCACGTTCTCGGTATCGACCATGGAATGCTATCATTGTGGCAAGAAGGGGCACATCAAAAGGTTCTGTTACAAGTGGAAGCGTGAAAACGCTAGAAAAGATATGGGTGAAAAGAGACGTGGCAAGGAAGAGTCTTCGGTCTCTGTTGTCACAGGAGGTGACCTCCTTTTGGCCTGCGAGTCTGAGGACTGTGACAGTGGTTGAGCAGGCCTCTGACTGGGTGGTGGATTTTGGCGCATCCATACATGTCACCTCCAGGAGAGAGCTGTTTTCCACTTACACTCCGAGTGTCCCCGGAGTGTTGAAGATGGGCAACATGGAGACGTCCGAGATCATTGGATGGGGCGACGTCTCCTTGGTGATAAATAATGGAGCCCGACTGATTTTAAGGGACGTCCGAGATGTCCCAAATATTCGTATGAATATCATTTCAGTAGGACGGTTTGATGACGAAGGCAACTACAGCGTCTTTTATGACGGCGGTTTCAAGCTAACGAAGAGATTCATGGTGGTTACCCGAGGAGGAAAGACCTCAGGCCTTTATGCATTGAAAGCCATGGCCGAGGTGGCAGAGATGAATGCTACAAGATGTATGGAGTCCTCAGGCTTGTGGCATAAAAGGCTTGGACACATGAGTGAGAAGGACATGAGTCATCTGGCTAAGAAAGGTCTCATCCCAAAGTTGGATGACGAAAAGTCGAGAACTTGCTTTCACTGCATGGCGGGGAAGCAACGAAGAGTCTCCTTGCAGGGAGATGCATCATCCAGAAGGTCCGAGGTCCTAGAACTCATACACACAGATGTGTGTGGACCCCTCCCGAAAAGGTCTTTTGGAGGAGCACAATATTTTATCTTCTTCATTGACGATTGCTCGAGGAAGTTGTGAGTGTTCCCGCTCAAGACCAAGGATCAGGTCGCGGGAATCTTTGAGCAGTTTCATGTCCTCGTTGAGCGTGAGACCGGGAGGAAGTTGAAGGCCGTCCAAAGTGACAACGGTGGAGAGTATATTGGAACTTTTGATACCTATTGCAGAGCACACGGTATCAAATATCAGAGGACTCCACCGAAGATGCCACAATTGAATGGCGTGGCCGAGAGGATAAACCGCACCCTGATAGAAAGGGTCAGGTGCTTGTTGTCCGAAGTAAGGCTTCCGAGATCTTTTTGGGCTGAGGCCTTGAAGACAGCCGCCCACGTGATCGTAAGCCCTTGGATGTGAGAAGTCCCAAAAAGGATTTGGACCGGGAAAGAACCAACTTACAACCATCTTTAGATATTTGGTTACAAAGTCTTTGTTCATGTTCTGAGAAATGAGAGGAGCAAGTTAGAGCCAAAGATAAAGTAATGTGTATTTCTGGGCTATGGCGAGGATGAACTTAGGTATAGGTTCTATGACCTAGTGGAAAAGAAGTTGGTCCGATCCCGTGATGTGGTCTTTATTGAAGAAGAGACCATCGAGGACATTAGGAAAGAGAAGAAGTCTCAACCGAACACTTCCCAGACGGACGGAGTTGTTGTTAAAGCTGTCCGTCCAGTACCTCTTGAGTCCGAGGACGTCGGACCAAGAATGGCCGGTTATAATGATGAGGCGATTCCAACCCCTCAGGAGAATCAGGTTGAAGATCTGACCCCTCAACAGGTCGAGATGGCCCCTGTGAGACAGTCGTCCAGAGAGAGACGTCTGTCCATCCGTCCGTCCGCCTGCCAGCAAGTGAGTACGTCCTACTCACTAATGTAGGAGAACCTGATGACTTTGGCAAGGTCATAAGCAGTGCTCAGAATGATAAATAGTTTGAGGCCATGAAGGAAGAAATGGTCTCCCTTCATGAGAACCATACCTTTGAGCTGGCTAAATTGTCCAAGGAGAAGAAGGCCCTGATGAACAAATGAGTCTTCCGGTTGAAGACGACCGAGGACACTTTGCACCTAAGACACAAGGCACGGCTTATGGTTAAGGGCTTTAGTCAATGCAAGGGCATTGACTTTGATGAAATATTTACACCAGTTGTCGAGATGTCCTTGATCCATGTGGTGCTCGGACTGACAGCAGCTTTGGATCTGGAGATAGAACAACTGGACATCCGGACAGCATTTCTCCATGGTGATCTTGAGGAATAGATTTACATGGAGCAACCAGAAGGGTTTGAGGTTGAGGGGAAGGAAGGACTGGTCTGTTGTTTGAGAAAAAGCTTGTACGGGTTGAAGCAAGCTCCGAGATAGTGGTACCGAAAGTTTGAGTCTGTCATGATCGGACAAGGATACCATAAAACCACTTCCGACCACTGTGTCTTTGTCTAGAGATTTTTTGAGAATGACTTCGTCATCCTCCTCCTTTATGTGGACGACATGCTAGTTGTCGGACAGAATAGTGCTCGGATCATGGAGCTAAAAGAGCAACAGGGGCAATCCTTTGCTATGAAGGACCTTAGACCGACGAAGTAGATTCTGAGGATCAGAATATTTTGTGATCGAGGGGATAAAAAGTTCTGGCTGTCCCAAGAAGGCTATATTGAAAAGGTACTTTAACGATTCAACATGGAAAGCTCCAAACCTGTCAGTACCTCTCTAGCCAACCACTTTAGGCTGAATAAGAGGCAGTGTCCGTCCTCGGACACAGAGAAAGCACGCATGAATAAGATTCCTTACTCATTGGTAGTTGGTAGTTTGATGTACGCGGCCGTGTGTATGCTACCAGACATTGCTCATGTGGTTGGTCTTGTTAGCCGATTTTTCTCAAACCCAGGGATAGAGCATTGGTCCGCGGTGAAGTGGATTTTCAGATATCTCCGTAGGACTTCAAAGATGGGTTTGCATTTTGGAGGGGAGAAGCTTCAGCTAGTTGGGTACACGGATGTAGACATGGTCGGGGATGTTGACTCTCAGAAATCAACGATTGGGTACTTGATAAAATTTGCGGGAGGGGCAGTCTTCTGTCAGTCCAAGTTGCAGAAGTGCATTGCCCTCTCGACTACGGAGGCAGAATTCATTGCCGTGACCATGACCTGAAAGAAAATGTTGTGGATGAAAAGTTTCGTCCAAGAATTGGGTCTAAGCCAAGAAGAGTACGAGGTCCTTTGTGATAGCCAAAGTGCCATTCACTTGTGTAAAAATTTCTCATTTCATTCTAGGTCGAAGTATATTGACGTTCAATATCATTTGGTGAGAGATGTTTTTGATGAAGGGCAGCTATCCATAGGAAAAGTCCAGAAGGGTGAGAATGGCTCGGACATGTTGACCAAAATTTTGCCAAAGGAAAAGTTAAAAACTTGTTGTGACATTGCTGGTCTAACTAACTTCGCTCCCACTCGGTCGTGAGGGGAAGTTTCTTGGGGTCACTCCCTCCGTGGTGATTTGTCCGCAAACAGGTGGAAGAAAATGGACGCGGACTTTTAGAGAAGTCCGAGAACATCAGTCCGAGAATTCTATCAAAATGGACAATGACCAGTTGGAGGAGTCGTGTCCGAGAGGTTGCTGAAAATATGGACGAGGACTCTGAAAGCCTAGGCGTTGACTCTTTCTCTCTGTAGGTCTGCTACAGCTGCATCTGCAAGTGGGCAGTTGGTCTACCATGATTGGAAGTTTGAGGCGGCTACAACTTTCAACGGATGGCAGGCCTGCCACTCTACATGCCAGGCGTGCGCCTGCTGTGGCAGGTCTAGGAGGTATGGTCCTATCGCCCTACTGTTAAGGTGGCTGGCCGCCCACTAGGGCCCTTGTATATATATATATACTTGTGCTCGTTCTTAGGTGTGGGTATCACTTGAGCGTGCATAGAGAGAGTTGTGAGCAAGCTTTTGTTGTAAAGATAGAGAGAGGAGACACTTTTCTAGAGAGATTTAGAGATATATACTTGTGATTGTTTTTTTTTTGTTTGGGCTTGTGTAGTTAATATTCTTGTAAACAATCAACTGTTTATAGTGCATTCTTTTTGTGATTTTTTTCTTAGTTGAGAAGAGCCTTTCCACGTTAAAATCTCGTATATGTTTTTCTTATTTATTCTATTTCTACTGTTTCCCGTCCGTCGAGCGCTCATCTCTATTGGCGTCCGAGTGGTTTGTTCGACTAGTCACCGTGTCTTCTATTTTGCGCCAACAAAATGAGCCACTCGATGACAATATGTATCATGATAAAAATCATGTTTTCCTTTGATTCTAGTATGCCTTCTTAAAATAAGTTTAGAAATGTGTGTTGGATGATCATCATAATTGAACCATTAACACAGCCATGAGATTGGGAGGTAGATTGAATATCTAGAGAAGTAGAAGAACTAGAATTGTGTTGAATAGGAGATGTAGACCAAAACTAAAATGATTGAAGTGGTAATTAGGAAAAATAAACTCTTGATCCTCTTTGGATAAGGGGGGGGGGGGAAGAAAGGTTATATGGGAAAATTACTTATGAAAGATGGCATCTCTCGAAATGAAAACTATGTGAGTATTTAAATCAAGAAGTTTATATCTTTTTGTTCCAAAAGGGTATACTAGTAGAATACATTTTTAAGCTCTTGAATCAAGTTTGTGCCTTCCTTGTTTAATTGTAGAAGCAAAGCATAGAGTGCTAAACCCATTATGCTAAAATAATCAGGAATTTTATTAAGCAGAAGTTGAAAATGAGATTTATTTGAAGTGTTTAGTGGTGGCGATATATTTATTAGGAAAACAACACTCTGGATATCATCTACCCAATCTTTTTGGGGTATGCCTAATTGAAAAAGAAGGGCATGAGCAACATTGAGGATATGCTGGTATTTTCTATCTACCACAATATTTTGTTAAGGAGTTTTAAAGCAAGTGGTTTGATGAATAACACCATGTTTGGAATAAAAAGCTTATATAAGTAATTCTAAGTAATTATCTGATCTAGCACATTAGATATGTCTTTGAAATTGTGTTTTGATGAAATAGTAGAAATTTTTAATATGTGCTATTACTTTACTTTTATATTTCATTAAATAAATCCAATTACATCTAATAAAATTATAAAGAATAACCAGAAAATACCGATATCTTTCACAACGAATAACTTGAGAATGTCCTTATATGTCACAATAGATAATCTCAAAAGAAGAATTAGATCTATTGTTTCTTGTAGGAAATGGTAATAGGTGATATTTAGCCAAAGGACAAATATCACACACATGTTTATCATGGAGAATATGTCAAGCACCAATAGCATGTTTAAACAAACTCAAACGAGACAAAGAAGGGTGTCCAAGTCTATGATACCAAAGTAATTGTTTGTCAAATATTTTATTCATACATGTTAACTGATTGGAAGATTAATGACAACAATAAGAAATAGAAAAATTCAGATTAAGGACAACAATAAAAATTTGAGTCAATATATAACTTTTGGATATAAATCAGATTAAAATTGAAAAAGGTACACAATGAGCATCTTTCAATAGAATGTCGTTGCATATATCAACATTTCCTTTTTGGGTGACTTATGCTAAACTTCCATTAAGAAGTTTAACATGACATTTGGCTTCTTTACGTTTAGAATTAAAGAAATACGTAGAACATAGCATATGATCAGTAGTGCTAGTGTTTATGATCCATGGTATATTTTTATCATTATAAAGACTAATAGGAACGGGCAGAGAAGTGGTACCCATGAGAATATTTACACTATGTTTGGTTTCAATATGAGTATTTGAAAATGTCACTTGAGTTTGGAGTAAAGAAATTATCTATTGTAAATGCTCTAATAAAATGCATTGAATTAATCTTGGGGAGTTATTATGCTTTTGTCCACTAGCATCATTAATAGAAGATGTGTCTTATTTCTGTAAGATGACTGCATCCTTGGGGAAAGCCATGAATCATGTAACATCTTTTAGTAGTATGCCCTAGAATCTTAAACAATTTTTAGATCAATTCGGGATTAACTTTGAAACATTCATTGGCAACACGTCCATAGATCTTACAATGAGGGCAATATAATTTTTTAGATCTGTTTCTATTATTAAATCTTTTGGTAGACATAATTAATTTTGTATTATTGCAGGAAGATAATTGTTTTCTTTTTTCTTCCTACTGTATGAGAGCATAAGTTTCATTTATATCAGGAAACTATTTAGGAAGTAGAACTTTGTTGGGGCAAAAGGGGCGTCTGGACAGATTGATAAACAGTGAAAGGAAAGTGGAAGAAGAAGCACACGCAAGTTTTACGTGGAAACCCTTATGAACCAAGAAAAAACCACGGAAGTAGAATCGACAGCAAATTCACTATGTGAAAAATAGGTTACAAACCTTCAAGATGGAGTATCCGCTACACACCCGAGAATAACAAAGAAAAAAGACTCACCGGAGTAAACGGAAAACACTCCACTCTTTTAATCTCAATTTTTCTTTTTTCTCATTCTCACTGGTGGTGCACTCTTTTCTTATTCCTTCACCCTTAGATTTTCACTCATTGTACTTTACCGTACTCTAACTATGTGAGAGATTTGGGAACCAATTTTCCCGTTACACAATAGAGAATAAAAAAAATTGAAGAACAGAGTAACAGCAATACACACATGGTTGCTTACAGTTTCTCCTCCCTTCACCGTTTTTCCCTTTTGCTCTCTCTAGCACTAAGACACTCAAAAACTATCTCACATACACACAGCAACTTATAATACTTGTTTTTAATATCAAGAACCGCACACCGAGAGACTTGGGACAATATTCCATCCAGAAAAGGATAGGATCAGTCCTTTTTAATAATATGAATATTTCTTATAAAAAACGGCTCCTACATAACCGTCTGAGATCACGTATCTCTAAAAAATCTGTTGAGTTAGCGTTGTTCTGTATTTCCTAGCGAGCGGCTAACTGTTGGACGTCCGCATTCTCCACGAGACCGGTCAACACCCTTATTGACCGTCTGAACTTTGCCCGTCTGGAATCTCTCAGTGAATCCGATTTACTTAACCTCCATACCGGTCAACATTATTTGCCGGTAATGTTGACCGTCAATCCGGTCAACTCCATTGACCGTCCATCCGGTCAACTATATTGATCGGAGTTTCTTTCTTGAATGAAACAGCACATTCGTGCTCCACCCAAATTTTCTACAAATCTTCCGATGACAAACCAGTTTATTGAATTACATACAAGGGAGTGACCTACCCTAATAAATTTAAGCTTTTATATTCGTAAAATCTAAATTTAGCACCATAAGGAATTTGATGACCCAGTCTCCTTGCTGATTTGAATGCATACCTCCACGGGAACAAGAAGGAATGGACTTGTAATACTATAATTTATCAAAAAGACCTCTCAATTTTGAGCAATATGTGTTAACACTATCATCACCTTGATGGAGATTATGTATAAGTTGTTTTATCACATATAGACATGGTCCCTTATCTTGAGCATATCTCTGCTCTAACTCTTTCGATAATTGAAAGTCACTATCAATATAAAGGATGCTACTTCTAAGTTCAGGAGATATTATATTTTGTAATCATATATCTACAATATCATTGCATTCCATCTATGAATTAAAAGGAGGGTCATTCGCTGCTTTTATTCTGGCAAACTACCATTAATAAAAGCAAGCTTCCTTATGATTCAAATTGCTCTGGTTACAACCTTGTCCTAGGAGTGATAATTATCAACATTCAACGCAATATTACTAGCAAGAGTACCTGATCCATCATTAGGATTAATGAAAAATGGGCTATTACAATCATTGGGATAGATATTCATCTGACTTTGTGATCCAGTGGATGCTTGCGGTGATTGTGTTGTTCTTATGTCTTCCATGTAACAATGAATTTGAGTCACATATTCAACCTTTCTTTGATACCATAAAAGAATTTGGAAGAGAGAAAATGATAAGCTTTCATATTAATGAAAAATGTTTATTATATTCTATTGGGGATTGGACCGCTTATTTGAATCATAAGAAAATAATTAACAATGTACAATAAGTAAATAATTACAAACAACAATGAACATTAGATTTTACATGAAAAAATCCCTTTTGGAATAAGAGAGAAAAACCACGGGATTACAAGTCCGAAATATCTACTATATAATATAAATTCGATTACACAAATCGCAACAAATACAAGGACTCAACAACTTGTAAAAAATAAGCCCGACTAATAATGAGTACAAAATAAAAGAAAAAAATAAGACTGAAAAAAGGTTCTTTTCAATTATAAAAATAGTGTACCCAAGATTTGTAAAAACTGGAATACGATTCAAAACTCAATTGGATACTTGAATCTTTTTCTTTTCTCTTTTCTCTCTCTTTTTCTCACTATGTCGACGCTCTAGGTCTCATAAATTATACTGTGAATGGTGCTTGAATGCCCATTGGCTAGCCTTACATGCGAGCGCCACTAAAATCAGCGCATGAGTGCTCGTCGGGCGTGCGTTAAGCACTTGATTATTGTGTTTGGCACATGAGCATACCCTCGAGTATGCCTCAAGTATTGAATAATTTGGAATTACGGCTCAAATATCTCTTAGGCGCTCCTCAGGTGCCTTCCAATTTGGAATCGGAGTTCATGTGTTCGTCAGGCGCCTCTCATGTAATATACAAATTTTCGAAGATTATAGTTGCGGGAAAATTACGATAATATAATCAAGATTGGGCTCAATTCATGTGAAAAATTAAATTTTCGGGACCATAGCAAGTATCGGCAGGGGAGGCCCACTGGGCACCTCGGACAGCACTGCAGGCGCCCGAACCCATGGGCTAACATTGGGCGCGCTTGCTGCCCGCTCAGCCAGTGCTCAAGCGCCCGCCCGAGGTTTAAAACCGCAAGGGTTTTATTTTGGGCATAGTGTTGGGTTTCCTACACAAAGGACAGACAGGGAGTAAGGGAGAAAAGAGAGAAGGGAGGAATCAATGTTCTCGGGTTCGATTCTGACTTGGAATTAGTTAGAGAAGTGATAGATCCGGTCAATGTAAGTGCACTCATACCATTTTCTATCATTTCTTTATACTTTTATATCGAACGTGGAACCCTAACCTCTCACACTGAATGATTTTGCCAATTATTTTAAAACTTTTGCATAAATTGGCTCTAAAATATCATTACTCATACCTTGAATATGTTAATTTATCATTTTGATGTCTGATTTGGTAGTTTTATATGGGATTATACACGCCAAAAATCTTAACCCATACCCCCTTTAATTTTACCCGAATTAATTATAATTTATATATGATTTAAGTTTGAAAATTCGTAATCTTAACTTTATAGATGCAGGTACTCCTTATAGTTAGTATTTATGCACATAGATTTTATATATGTCAATGTTATGTATTTTGGAATATTATCGAACGTAAATAGTGATATTTAACTGCATGTATGTTAATTATGTTA
>JAODPA010123062.1:0-17827 GCA_025585075.1 Nepenthes mirabilis
ATAGAAGAATTATATTAAGAATTCTGTATTATAGTATAATCTCATGTTTTTTAAAAATCCAAATCTTAAGATTTAATATTGCTAAGAAATATTATTGAGTTGTCAATCTTGGAAACCATTTAGTCATATGACGACATATGCTAAAAATTGTGTCTAAACATGTATTAACAAAATGGTCAAGTCGGATGAAAGTTTGGCAATATTTTAAATAATGTTCGATTCCTTTTTATCTAATCGTTTTTGTTAGAAAATTTTTGGGGAGCTGTCCTTAGTGTAACTATACCATTTATTGTCTTTCATTATCGATTATTTAGAATTAGATTTTCTACAAGTGTCTTTTTGATATATCATCGCACTATAATCTTTGTCGTAGTTTTAGATATATTTGTGTTGTTCTCCTTCAATCTTGAGCGAAATAAAATAAAATATTGAGCTCGTCTAAGTAATTGTTTTAGGTATTGATGGGTCCAATCTGAATTTGGGCCGAACCAATGGAGCTCGACTGAGAGAAAACAGATTTGACCAACAGATGGGACTAGCCCAGCAGCTGCACCCTAAAAGATTTGGGAGCGAGGCCCTCTAGGCACCCCTGACATGCATTCAATCAGCTTCACCGGCACACCTACAAAGGTGACCGTAGATTGTCAGTGCAGGAGGCGCCAACTCAGGAAATGTCAGCCAATGGAAGATAAGGTCAACACTACCAAGTCGCAGCACACGTCGTCCCAGCAGTTGTTCAACCATTCCCACACGAAGTCAAACAAGCCCGTGCCGGCCATACCAGACAACGGTTCACACGCCACCATAAGGCGACAACTAACATTGTTGGCCATCGTTAGCGCTTAGTGGCCGGCGAATCTTGGCAAGCTCCTTGTCGGAGATCTCGTTGCCAAAAAGCCTCCTTCATGGAGCCTACAAATGCCTTTTCTATCAGCAGAGAAGAGGACCTGGAATCCCACTTAAAAAAAAAAGGGCCTAAGCGGTGACTTAAGATAAAAAACCTAATCCTAGCACCTAGCGCTAGGAAAAACGAGGGAAAAGAACTAACTCCCTTCCCTCAAACCACTGCAACAATACGGCGACATTAGTGAGCCACTCCTAGCAGTGTATGAAGGGGAGCGCAAGCCTCCTCCGAGCATCCCACGCACTCCTTGCATTCCACCATCCCTGCATTTTCCATTACGTTTACTTCCACGCGTGGATCTTTCCGTTCATTGAGAAAGATTTCTGACTTGAGTGTCGGAGTGTTTACGGTGAGATAACATCCTGCTGTCCTCTAACCTCTTATTTGTAGTTTATGATACGCAGGGTCCAGGTTACAGATGCGGAGACCGGAACCATTTGTGATCCATCTCAGTCGAGGAATCCAAAGGCTCCCTAATCCACACGAGGACTCGGACCAAAGGATGTATCATTGGCACAATCTGTGAGAATGATTAAAAAGTCTAACCACCCGTCTCAAAATTTACTCTTCCACCTAGAAGATGGTCAACATTAGAGCGTAGGCTAGCACACCAGCGAGGGACATTGCTGCTTGTGGCGATGACCCCTCTGTGGGTAGCCGTGTTGGTGAGCAAACCGAGCCCAATGTGTGCAAGCTACCCGCTGATGTGGACGATATGAATCAGATGCTTCAGGTATTCTATGCTTGAGTTGGAGCACAATGGATGGGAGTCTCTTCCCTGGGACCCTAAATGCTGACCTCCAGGTGGAGAAAACATGGGGCAAAGGCCCTAGTGGCAAACACAGCTAGGCCTGACGACGCCGAGGCCTAGGTAGCCTTAGGCAGTAGGGCCTAGATGATGACTCGGAGCCTCTCGAGTGGGGACGCGTAGGAAGAAAGTCTAGGGCAGCGGAGTCCTCGCAACTCCTGCAATGACAAGAGGCCCATGAACAAAGGAGAGGGCTCATACAGTACGTGGCCACCTCACGCGGGCAATTGCCGCGACCTATGTGACCCCTAAGAGAACTCCGAGCTTCAAAACTTCATTAATGCGAAAAGGAGTGGGTCCATCCCTCGAATAGAGGAGAAAGTGAAAAAGATATAGCAGCATGTGTTCAAGGGGAAGCCCAGATGACAGGCGCTCGACTTGAGAAGGTCCTCGTTTACCATGGACATTTGAACACAACCACTCCCTATCAAGTTCAAGATGCCTACGCTGGACGCATACGACGGAAGCACAGATCCAATGGACCACATGGACTACTTTCAGACGCTGCTGCCATTCCATGGAGTAAGCGAGGCCGTCATATTCTATTGCTTTCCCCTAACACTCAAGAGGGATGCCAGATTCTGGTTCCATGGCCTCCAACCTAACTCTATCTGCTCCTTCGACGAGCTCACAAATTGCTTCCTATGCCAGTTTGCCTCTAACCGGAGGAAAGAGAAGCAGCCTTGGCATCTTGTCTGCCTTCACCAGAAGCTGGAAGAGAGCCTGAAGCGGTTCCTCAATTGCTTCACTATAGAGGCTCTCTGTATCCCCCAGCTTTCTGACGAGATGAAGCTGAGCATCTTCATCGCCACTTTGGTGGTTGGGGAGTTCTTTAAGCATTTGGCGCACCAGTGCCCCCAATCCTTAAGGTAAGTTGCGGTCATTGCTCAGGCCTACATAGCAGCTGAGGAGGTCGATGAACTGAAGCGTTCCAAATGTGCTGACCGACAACCGAAAGGGCCAATCGCTGGGCAGAAGAGGAATGGAGATACTGTCCGCTTTTGGGAACCTTACAAGTAACCGAGGTCCGAGCCGAGTGCTCGAAGGGAGTACAGGCCCTTGACCCTGACCCCCTTGAACGATACTCACTTGAACATTTTGATACAGATCTGAGACGAGAAGTTCTTAAAGTAGTTCAAAGTGCTAAAGAACCCAAATACCAGAGACCAGACAAAATATTGCCATTACCATCGGTCTCTGGGGCATACCACAAAGGACTGCTGGACCCTACAGAAGAAACTTGAAGACTTGGTCAGTTGAGAGCACCTCACTCGGTTCTTGAAAAGTTTGGGGGCAAGCCCTTGAGGTCACTGCCGCCAAAGTCAGAGAATTGCCGAGGAACCGTGTCGCTGCTGGCGTTATCAGTATGATCTTGAGCAGATTGGCCAGAAGCAGCAGCTAGGACCGGCTCAAAACTGCATCCAGTAACAAGAGAGCAAGAGTAGGGGTAGGACTGATGTCATTAGTTTTAGTGACGATGATATGATACATGTAACTTCCTCCCATTTAGACCCTCTTGTTGTATCAGCCATCATTTCAGATGGTACATTTGATTACCAGTTGAAACGAATTTTTATTGATAATAAAAGCTCTTAAAATTTGCTGTACTTTGATATATTTTTTAAAGTTTGGACTGAAAAAGAACTAGATGAGAGTAGCAGAGGGCCCTCTATACGGCGTGGACAATGAATTAGTGCCCATGCAAGGGGAGATTCAATTGGAGGTCACAATGGAAATTCACAATGGGAATACGAAGCCCTCCTTGTAGGGCTCAAGCTGGCATGGGAATGCTCAACGAAAGCGTTGGTCATACGCAGCGACTCAGAGTTGGTGGTTAACTAAATTTAGGGAGTCTTTGAGGCATCAAACCCACAGCTCACTAAGTACCTAGCAAAGGCAAAGTCCCAAGCCTAGGTGTTTGAAAAGTTTGAGATTGAGTATATCCTGAGAACGGAGAATTAGAAGGCCAACCAGCTGGCCAAGGATGCAATGATGGGATCTCAGGAGCAGTACGCCAAGAGTACGTGGGAAGTTCTGTCCATGCCTAGCATTGATGGCCTAGAATGTGAGGTGTTGCGGATAACTGAGGACAACAATTGGATGACCCTGTACTAGAAGTATCTGATGGACAGAGTACTACTAGAAGACCCAGAGGAGGCCAAGCGAATAAAGAAGACAGATGGCTGGTACATGATCATCAATGGAAGACTGTACCGGCAGGGATACTCAATCCCCTACCTGAAATGCCTCACATTTAAGGAAGCCGAATACGTGCTGGGTGAAGTTCATCTTGGCGTATGTGGCTCGCACGTCAGAGGAAAATATGCGGTAAGGTTTATTCTGACCCACGATGAAGCGAGACACCATGGACTTCGTCAAAAAGTGTGATAGCTGCCAAGTTCACGGGTCCTTGAGCCACCAGCTACACACATAGCTGCAAAGCCTACAGGCCCCATGGCCATTCGCCCAAGGGGAGCTTCACATTCTTGGGCCAATGCCCTTGGCCTCCAGACAGGGAAAGTTCCTCGTTATCGGCATCGATTATTTCACCAAGTGGATTAGGGCAACTCCTCTAGCACGCATAACCAAGCAGAATGCGACGGAGTTCGTTCGTTAGAATATTATTTGTCAGTTTGGGATTCCCGAGGTCATAATGACCAACAACGAAACCCAATTCACAGCAAACGGTTCACCAAATATTATATGAGTTTGTGTATCAGATTGGTTCACATGTCCGTAGCGTACTTGCAGGCTAACGGTTAGATCGAGGTGACCAACTGAACACTGTTGTATGGACTGAAGACTAAACTCGAGGACACAGGGGATTCTTGAGCCAATGAGCTACCTTTTGTGCTCTAGTCGTACCGGGTGAACCAATGGGAACTGACACGGGAGACACCCTTTAGCCTTTGCTACAGGGCTGAGGCGGTCGTCCCTGTCAAAGTTGGGCTCCCCAGCGTTCAAATTGAATGCTTCAACCCCGTTAGCAACTCCCAATGGCTTAGAGAACACCTAGACATGCTCTCGGAAGCCTGCGACGTGGCACGCCTGAGAACAGCGGCCTACCAGTAGCACATCGCACGGTACTACACTAAGCCTGCGATGTGCGCTCGGACTGGCGCATAATGGACGGGAGCTTCTCCCTCGGCTGCCTAAGCGTCTACCTTTAGACAAAGGGGCCACGGGCCGTAGCTCCTCGTTGCAAGAACGACGAGGCCTTATGATGCTGGGGCTGAGACAGCGTCAAGTAGCAAGGCCTAAACATCAGCGCGGAGCCTCCCAAGCAGGGAGGCACCAGGGGAAAGCCAGGAACGGCGTAACCCCCGCAACTCTCGTAGTGACTGGAGGCCTGGGATCAGAGGGGAAGGCTCATGCAGTACACAACTGCCCGTGCGAGTAACCGCCATGACCTGTATGTCCCCTAGGATAAATCCGAGCTCTTAGACTTTAGCAATGTCAATAGGAGCGGGTCCACCCCTCGGATAGAGGAGAAGGTGAAGAAGATATGGCTGCACGTGTTCAAGGGAGAAGCTGTCTGACAAGCGCTCGACCTGAGGAGGTTTCCATTTGCTATGGACATCTGGACACAATCGCTCCCCCTCAAATTCAAGATGCCAGCACTGGATGCATATGATGAAAGAACGGATCTGATGGATCACTTGGACTACTTCTGAATGCTGCTATCCTTCCATGGGGTGAGCGAGGCCACCATGTGCCAGTGCTTCCCCCTGACGCTCAAGGGGGATGCCAGGCTTTGCTTCCATGATCTCCAGCCCAACTCCATCCAATCATTTGATGAGCTCGTCGACTGCTTCCTGTGTTAGTTCGCCTCCAACTAGAGAGAAGAGAAGCAACTTTGACACATTGCCTGTCTCCGCTAGAAACCTGAGGAGAGCCTAAAGAAGTTCCTCAACCGCTTCATCGCGGAGGCATGACATATTCCCTAGCTGTTCGATGGGATGAAATCAAGTGCCTTCATTGCCACGTTGGCAGTTGGGGAATTTTTTAATCACTTGGCGCATTAGCGCTCCCAGACCTTTCGGGAAGCTGAGTCCATCACTTGGGGCTACATTTCAGTTGAGGAGGCCAACGAAGAGAAGCATCCCAAACGTGTGGACCGACAACTAGATGGTCCAACCGTGGGGAAGAAGAGAAACGGAGATGGCGGTCGCTCTCAGGAACCTTGTAAGCAGCCACAATCTAAGCCCAGTGTCTAAAGGGAGTTTAAGCCCTTGGCCCTAACGCCTCTAAACAACACCTACTCAAACATTTTGATGCAGATCCGAGACAAGAAGTTCCTAAAGTGGCCCAAGGCACCGAAGAACCTAGAGGTCGGAGACTAGACCAAATACTTCCATTTTTACCGGTCTCTAGGACACACCACTGAAGATTGTCGGACCCTACAGAAGGAGATTGAAGACCTGATCCGTCAGGGGCACCTCACATGGTTTTTGAGAAGCCCGGGGTAGGCCCCCGAGGCATCTAGCGATGAGGCTAGAGAGCAATCGAAGAACCATATTGCCGCCGGTGTTATTAGCATGATTTTGAGCAGGCCGACCAAGAGTAGCAGTCAGGATTGACCCAAGGCCGCATCCCAGTAGTAAGAGAGCGAGGGTAAGGGTTAGGACTAATATTATTAGTTTTAGTGATGATGATGTAACTCATATAACCTCCCCTTATTCCAACTCTATTGTTATATTTGCCATCGTTTTAGATAATATGTTAGACTACCAGCTGAAATAAATTTTCATCAATAATGGAAGCTTTCATAATTTGTTGTATCTCGATACGTTTTTTAAACTTGGAATTAAAAAGAGCTAGATGAGAGCAGTCGAGGGCCCTTTGTATAGGCTGAACAATAAGCCAGTGCTCATGCAGGGGGAAGTCCGGCTCGAAGTCACGAAGGGGACTCACTTGCGTATATCTATACGAGCGCTTATGTTTCTCATCATCGATCTACCATCGGTTTACAATGCCATTCTAGGTTGACCATTCCTAACCATATTCGGTGTGGTGACGTTGATCCCTCACTTGAAGGTGAAGTTTCCGACTCCATATGGAGTAGGGGAGGCAGTGGGCGACCAGATAATGGGATGGATGTGCTACCATCCCAGGTCGCTCCAATTACTCTTAGTCTGCCAGCAGAGGACCTAGACTTCCATGACGAGTCCACGCTACAACAAGCCCAGTCCGAAGAATAAACAGAGTTCGTCCCCTTAGACTCCAACAAACTAGAGAAATGCATACAAGTCAGTATCTCCCCTTTGACGCCGGTGTGCGACCAGCTCGTGAGCTTCCTTAGGCAGAACTCCGATGTTTTTGCATAGACTCCTGTAGACATGCTCGGAATATCGACCGGAGTAATGGTCCACAAGTTGGGCTTCGATCTCGGTCATAAACCTATACTGCAGAAGCATAGGAACCATTCCATTGAAAAGCTGATCACTATAAGGGAGGAAGTGAAGAAACTGCTCGACGCAGGGTTCATAAGGGAGGTCTAGTACTCGGATTGGCTGTCGAACATAGTCCTTGAAAAGTAACGGCAAGTGGCGGATGTGCATTAATTTTACCTATGTGAACAAAGCTTGCCCGAAGGATAGCTTCCTGCTACTTAGAATTGATTAACTGCTGGATTCCACACTCGAGCTTGAACTCCTGAGCTTTATAGATGTCTACTTGGGTTACAACCAAATAAAGATGAGACAGGATAATGTGGAGTACACATCTTTCATGACCAACTAGGGAACCTATTGCTACAAAGTCATACTTTTTGGTCTGAAGAATGCCGGTGCTACTTATCAGTGGTTAGTGAATAAGATGTTTGAAGTCCAGATCGGATGGAAAGTGGAGGTATACGTAGATGACATGCTCGTCAAAAGTAGAGCCGTCGATGACCACGTGTGTGATCTGGCTGAGACCTTCGAAGTTCTTTAGGCTCATAAGATGAAGCTCATCCCGACCAAGTGTATGTTCTGGGTGATGCCTGGAAAATTCATTGGTTTTATAGTATGCCAGTGTGGCATCGAAGTGAACTAGGAGAAGATAAGGGCCATCCTTGACATGAGCCTACCGCGGACTGTGAAGGAGGTCCAGAAGTTTATAGGGAGGATTTCTGCCCTCTCACGGTTCCTGGCCAAATCAGTATAAAAGTACCTATCATTCTTCAAGGCGCTGAGAGGGACGAAGGTGACCGAATTCTGATGGACCGCCGAATGCGAGTCTGCATTCCACGAGCTTAAGAAGTACCTCTCCAACCCTCCACTTCTGACCTCACAATCAGAGGGTGAGGACCTATACGTCCATCCGGCGGTGTTAGACACAGCCTTGAGCTTGGTCCTCATTCGTCAATAGGGGGATGATCTGTATACTACATAAGCAAGGTGTAGATGGACACAGAGTCCCACTACCCCCACACTGAAAGAATCGCTTTGGCCCTCATCTACTCCAGGAGAAATCTATGGCCATACTTCCAAGTGCACCGAATTGTCATACTAACTAACCAGCCGCTGAAGGGAATCCTATAGAAACCAGAGACGTTTGGACGATTGGTTAAGTGGGCCATAGAGTTGGGTGAGTGTGACATGGAGTTCCGACTGTGGCCAGGCCCTTGCGGACTTCGTGGTCGAAACGATGACCCTTGCTCCCGATGCCCCTAACCATATCAAAATCACAAGCATCACAAGCGCCCCGACATGGACCCTACACATCGATGGATCGTCCATGCAAGCTGGTAGCTGGGCTAGAGTCGTTCTCGGGACTTCGAACAGCACAGAGATAAAATACTCTCTGGCACTTGGGTTCCCGGCAACCAACAATGTCGTGAAATACAAGGCCTTCCTTGCTGGACTCAGATTATACAAGGAGTGCTCAGCAAAAGCATTGGTCGTCTACAATGACTCGGAGTTGGTGGTCAATCAGATCTAGGGAACCTTCAAAGCATCAAATCCTCAACTTGCCAATTACCTGGCAAAGGTGAAAGCTCAGATCCAGGCATTCGAGAAGGTCAAGATTATGCATATCCCAAGAACAGAGAATTGGAAGGCTAACCATCTAGCTAGGGCCGCTGCGACGGGATCTCAGGAGCAGTATGCCAGGAGCATGCGGGAAGTCCTAGCCTCACCTAGCATTGACGACCCAGAGCTCAAGATGCTGCAGGTAGTCGAAGGAAACAATTAGATTACCCCATACCGAAGGTGTCTAACAGACGGTACACTGCTAGAGAACCTAGAGGAAGTCAAGCATATAAAGAAGACAATCGGTTGGTATGCAATCGTCAATGAGAGGTTATACCGCCGAGGATACTCGACCCCTACCTGAAATTCCTCTCGCCTAAAGAGGCCGAATACTCACTGGGTGAAGTTCATCTCGGCATCTGCGGCTCGCACATCGGAGGGAAGAACCTTTCATTCAAAATCATGTGGCAAGATCTGTTCTGACCCATGATGAAGTGAGACGCCATAGATTTCATCAAAAGGTGCAAGAGTTGCCAATTCCTTAGATCAATGAGCCATCAGTTGCACACGGAGTTGTAGAGCCTGCAGGCTTGATAGCCGTTCGTGCAATGGGTGCTTAATGTCCTATGACCCATGTCCTGGGCATTCGGACAAAGAAAATTTCTCATTGTTATAATCGACTACTTCACTAAGTGAGTCTAGGCCACTCTCTTGGCATGCATAACCGAGTAGAACGCAATAGATTTCGTTCGCCAGAATATTATTTGTCGATTTGAAATTTGTGAATTCATAGTGACTGACAACGAAACCCAATTCACTGGCAAGAGATTCACAAAGTACTACACGAGCTTGCGCATTAGACTGGTCCACACGTCTGTGGTGTATTTACAAGCAAATGGCCAGGTCAAAGTGACCAACTGGATGTTGCTGCATGGGTTGAATACTAAGCTTGAAGACGCAGGAGGTTCCTAGGAAGACGAAAGACTATCCGTTCTATGGTCATACAGAACGATGTCGCGGTAACCAACATGGGAGACACCCTTTAGTCTATGCTATGGTGCTGAGCGATCATCCCTGTCGAAGTCGGGCTGCCTAGCCTTCGGATTGAATGCTTCGACCCTGTCAATAATTCCCAGCGGCTCAGAGAGTACCTAGATTTACTCCCAAAAGCCCATGACATGGCTCGTTTTAGGACAGCAGCCTACCAGTAGTGCGTTGCTCGGCACTACAATAAGCGGGTAAAGGCTTGTCTACTCAAGGTCGAGGATTTAGTCCTATGGAATGTAGAGGCGACGGGCAAGACTGTGCATAGGAACAAACTCTTCCCAAATTGGGAGGGATCATTATTTGTCTCGGGAATCCTCTAGAATGGGGCATACAAGCTATACACTTAGGATGACAAATTGGTCCCTCAGACTTGGGATGCCACCCACCTCAAGAAGTACTATCAATAATCCTTGGACACGTCTAGGTAAGGTGTGCATACATGGTTCGGGGTGCTTGTATATGTATTATATTTCTGTTAACAAAATCATTGTTTTCATTTTTTTATTTGACTATTCATGTGATTGCATGTTTACTTGACATCTCATAAAGTAAAACAGCTTAAACTTCCCCTAAGTTAGGAGGATGCTCGTCCACCTATAAAAAAAAGACCCTAAGACGGTCTAAGAACCTTGTCCTCATGCCAAGCGACCATGCGATCGAATGCTGACTTCGGCTCACACTAAATGGCCCTTTAGCGATTGATGAACCTTGGCTCTGTGCCAAGTGGCCTGGACATGGCCGGATGATTAGGCTTGGGGACTCTGATAGCTCCAAATAAAGCGGCCACTAAAACCTTAGGGGGCATAAACGATAGGCGTGCGGTGGCCTTCTTCCAGAGAAGAGAGCATCCTCAGTTAACAACGGTTGACGGGCTAGGACCATGCGCCCATAAGCAACGATGCCTTGAGTGGGGTTGGGCGTCGAAATGGTATTGTGCGGGTGACTACCTAAGACACTGAGTCCGATTGCTGCAGCCTCAAAACCCAGTTGGTCCTTATGAGACTTCACCCTAGGTGTGTAGCGATGTCCAATCCATTGGACAGAGCACCCCACTAACCATGAGATGTGATGATATCCTCCACCAAGGGTGAGCACTGCTCGAATAGTTCCAAAGCGAGCCATGGCGACATTAGCAAAATAACTTAGCTGGCACAACAAAAGAAATAGCAACACACAAGAGCAGTGATAGACAACAACGCGGGTGGATAAAAAGAATGTATTTCATTAATTTCAAATTGAGAATTACAAAGCCGCTCGTAAAACTACAAAAATGAAAAATGCACAAATGGTATGGCTACTCTAAATGTGCGAGGGCCCCACTTCTTCCAAGAAGTTAGTCAGGAGAAAGCTTTCCCAGACTTGATCATTCCTTTGATCAAAAATTTCCTTGAAAACACTTGAAACTACTACAGACTCTATGCGATGGTGCAGGCGTATGCCGTCCCAGAACCTCACGTCCAATACTTGTGACATCTCCTCCGGAGCAAGCTTGCCCCGTAAGTCAGCTTCAACGCGAGCACTTTGGACCTGGAGCTCAGAGATATGGCTGCAGGCCGCCTGCAGCTCACTCTTCAACCGTTCAATCTCCTCTTGGTCCTGGGCCCTCTCCTCTCTCATTGCAGATAGCTCCTGTCTCAAGATGGCTACATTGCCCTCTCGGCACCGCGCCACAACCTGTGCGGCCTCCTCCTGGGCTTGACGGATGAGTTTGTCCCGGCAAGAGAGAGCTATTTGGATGAGGTGGACCACAATTGTGCTTTGCAATGTGGGAAAAGAGACAGAGAGCTCATAAATCCTTGCTAAGTGGAAGCATGTTGTATAAAGAAAATTGGTGAACACATTCCTTACTTATCGGATGAAGAAGTCATACCTTGAGGAAGGGCTCCTCCACAATGCCGGGGGAATCTGGCACGGGCACAGCTAGGGACTTTGGATGTGCAATGACCTCCTCCCATTCGCCCCTTGGAGCCTCGCTCGCTAGGGGTCCTGCTGTGGTAACCTTCTCGGATGTGCTTGCCTCCACGACAAGTTCTGGAACCACAACCACCGAGGACCCCGTAGCCGGCACAACTACAGACTTAGCATCAGGCACGATGTCACTATCTCAACAATAGCCACCTGTGCTACCTCGATGGGATCGACAATGCAAGCAATTGCTTCCTTAACGCCTGCAACGACCTCGTCCACGGAGGGTTCCTCCAACCAGTCCCCATAGGAAGGTCTAGCATTAATACCAGAGGGGAAACTCGACACAGACTCCTCAACTGGTGAATAATCAACAAGTGGAATACCGTATTGCGCTAGGAAAATAGCAGGAATCGGCGAAGACCCAGTAGCTCACTCCTCCGATGGCTTGGAATCCGACCCCAACAACACTGAGGTGGCCTCAACTGGCATTAGTGGGACGGACTCGAAAGACTGGCCCGATGCGGCCGGCAAAATCAGGGCCCTCCTGCTCGAAGTGTCTCCTACCTGCCTCAGCCTCTTTGGGGTTGCCATGTCCTCACCCGAGGAGGACTCTATGGAAGAAGACGATCCATGTCACTTTCGCATCTCGTAGGAAGGCTCTCAAATGACCAAAGCTCCGACCTTCCTCTTCTGAGCGGCATCCGTCGCCACCACATTGCTCGCCTGTTCCCACCTCACGGCCGCGAAGATCTCAGCGGTCAGGTAATACCCCTTGATGCAAAATATCTGAATCACCTCCAAGATATGGCCCATCAACTCCTTTCCTGCTCCCTACTGGCTCACCTTCTTCTTGAAATTCTCGCCCATGAAGCCCCAATCGGTGGGAATATCCCATTCAGGAGGAGTTGCAAAGAAAAAGAAATGGTCCTTTCAGTTCTTCGTGGAGTTAGGGTTTGCCCCACGAAAACGGAAGTCAGGACAAGGCGACATGGAAATCTAGTCCTCGACTGGTTAAAATGGAAGATCACCATCACTGATTGGGGACCAAACACGCAACCATGGAGGTGAACGAAGACGCACATGGATACCAGATAATGCACGACATTGGAGTGAAGCCATGACACAGGAATGCCCAACGCTGACAGGGTCCCATACAAGTCTAGTGCCATCGGGAGATGGAGCCCACCCTTTAAGTGGTACTCATAAAGAGTGATAAAGCCTTTCGGAGGCACACAGGCTCTGCCATCTTCACGAGGAAGAAGATGGGCCATATCGCTAGGGATGTGATATCTAGCCAGTAAGGCTACAATGGCACTTGATGTAAGGACTGACCTGATCTCACCAACTCTCCGGCAAATCGTGAGAGGTGTAGGATCCTTCTTCTTTGTCATCGACGTATGAAACGAGAGAATTTATAGTGCAAATGATGGGAAAAGGAAGTCTTTAAATAGGCTGGCATGAAGGGCCTCAGACAGCATTGCACAGGAAACTCAAAGGTTGCCCTCAATGATGGCCATGACACGCGTCCCTTCAGTAGGGCGCAATGTGTCTATCCAAGTTAGCCCATAATGGCGCCTAACAAGCAGCCTCACAACTCGTGCCACAGCCGTCTGTCGAATCCCAACCATCACAACAAGCAATTAATACGAAGGAGCAAGCCATTAGGGATTGCCATGATGACAGCCCATTCGACTACCTACCCGGAAGCACTGCAACCGACATCCAAAAGCGACATGCTACGGAAAATAAATTACTCTATCAAAAGGAAATTTTATTAATAAAGTTTTTTGATAGCTAAGGCTGGCTAGTGGCTTTAAAGTACAACAATACTATCTACACCCATCAGGCTTGGCGGGAGCCAAGGTCAGGAACTCAATCAGCTCCGAGCGCGTGCACGCTCCCACGTTTCAAGTATTCAGGAAGCCCCTAGGGAAGCTAGGCACCACTAGAGAAGCTATCCTCCAGCTTAGGTGAATCCCTTATTGGAATCGCCCTTCCAGTGTCGGGGTCGGCTCTTCTGGATGGATCCTCAATCTCAACTCGGCCTCTAGCCGCATTTGGGAGCCGTACTCATCTCGAAGTTACTCCCAGCACAGCTGAAGCTCCCCCTGAAGAGTTGCGATCCGACTCTGAGCTTGAGCATTGGCGTCGGCCAGCTGTGACGACCTTGCCTTAGACTCCGACAAGGCCTGTTCAAAATAAGCTGCCCGTGCTCGACACTATCCGACTCCAGCGACGGCGGCCTGTATTCGACATTTAGCTTCCTCAACCGCCTGCAGTGCATGAAAGATCAATTGACCGACATCCTCAAGCCCCTGATGCCGAGAGGATTTGGAAGGCCCTTTGGACTCAAAACCTGGCGGTGCCCTTAGGAATGTCATTGGTCTGAGGACTAATGGCTCTGATTAGCAGCCTCCTGCCACTGCTATGGTGGAATCCACCTCATCACTCGCTCTTGGTGTCGGTTCCTCCCATCTTGACTCCTCAGTAGAAGGATCAGATTTAGAAGAAGAAGACGATCCCATGGGCCAGACAAGCGGCTCTGGGACATAATCTCGCCTCTTATCAGCCTTTGTAAGGATCAAAGCTAAACGAGAGAAAGAGCAGTTGTAGACTCAGGGTTAGCATCTGAGGGTGGTGAACGAATGTCCAAAATAAGGAGGGAGCCATGGCATTTAAATAGGTGAAACTCCTCGAAGGAAGTGACATCGTTTGGCTAAGGCTGGGTGACTCACTGCCCAACGAGACTCTTCCACATTGCAACACCCTGAAGCATCGCACCTTTTCAAGGAGAAATAATTATGACATGACGGCTCTGCGGCTGCCAATGCAATAAATGCGCAAAGACAACTTGTGGATGCGACCCTAACTGGTGGCGTTCCATTACCTAAGAATGAACGAGAGCAACCCAAGCCCCGGAACGGCTCCCGTCCAGCCTTCCCGCCAACTGTCTGAATATAGACTCGAGGGATGACCGTCGGGGAATCCAATCGCAAGCCGCTTGTCCCATAAAATGGGCGAGTGGCCAAGCATGTATGGCAGTGAGAGGGCTCATTAGCCCTTGAGTCATACCGAATAGTAGTAAAGAAAAATTTTTAATGGCACAAGAGATAAAAAAGCTTTTATTCATTGAAGGCTTTTTTACAAAGTACAAGGCTTGCACCAGCGTAAGTATGAAAAAAATGAAATTGAAGCAAAATGTAAGAAGCAGACAAGGAACGGCGCACGCCGAGAGAACTCGATTTGGAGAAAAAGCACACCTGAGGAGGGAGCTCCCCCTTCTGGTCACATCTACCCAAGCAGTGGTCCCCCTAGATGTGCGAGTGGAATCCCCTTCCCTGAGGGAAGGATCTCCGCCAGGGGTCGACCAACAAAGCCATGACATTGGGAAATACACCAAATGCTCAGCCTGACAGGACCCCAGAACATGCCTTCTCCAGCAAAGCCCTGAAGACAACCAGCCATGGAAGGAGCAGGGGACAAAGCATCTCCAAGGGTTTGTGATCCAAAATCTAGACTTTGGCCTCCCAATGCTACTTCAGAGGCTGAACATCCGTGCCAAGTTGAGAGGAGGCACATGATGATTGCAGAGTGGCTAAGCCACCCTCGTTACAACGAGGAAATGCCCACAGAAAGGGCATGACAATAAACTTCAAAAGCAGCTATAAGACTTCCGCAGATCCATCCAATTCCCGTGTGGGACTCCATGGAGCATGAAACAAGCCAAGGTCCTCACATTGCTTCGCCGATGAAAAGATGAGCTAGGGTCCCCAAAGTATGGGAACCCCCCAATTTATAGCCACGCAGAAGACCAAGTGATCTCCCGAAGGGGGCGCTCCGCCCAATGACCATCAATCAAAAAACAGGAAAGACATCAATGCGAAGCCAAGTCCTAGGCTAGGAATCTTTCCAAACAGAGCATCAAATCTCTGCAGCGCCTCTGAAAAGTTACGGATTCGGTTGGGAAAGGAGTGACGCCCTCAAGATTCGGCGACTAGCACATCTCGAGAAGATATACGTGAGTTGGTAGCACAGGGCCCATCTTTCGACATATTAGGGCCTGACAGAAGGTCATCCCCAGGCATGGGTGGCTAGTGATGGGTCTAGTATAAATATCGGCCGACATTAATGAGACCCAACCAGCAGCGATGAGGCCCAACTGGCAACCAAGCCCCGCCAGGCGATGGGTCATGGGAGATTTGGAGCAAGGCCCACTATCGCGGAAGAGATTGCAGGCCAAGTAGGCATCGCCAAGGCCCACTAGACATTTCTGACACACGCCCAGTCGTCATCCATCCGTGCCTCTCCCGAAATGGCTATAAACTAGCATCGCAGAAGGCACTAGCTTAGAAAAATGTTAGCCAATGGGAGATAAGGTCAACCTTGGCAAGTCATGGTGCCCGCCGTCCTATAGCAGTTTAACCAATACACATGAAAGTCAACCAGGCCTGTGCCAACTACGCCCGGCGATGGTCCCCGCACCACCACAAAGCGACAATTGATACTGCTGGCTACCGTCATTGCTCAGTGGCCGGCGAACCATGGCAGGCCACTTGTCACAAGTTTCTGTGCACCAAAAGCCTCCTCTACGAAGCTTACAAATACTTTCTCCAACAATGGAGAGAGGGCATTCAAGATCTGAGATCCATTATTCAAAAACACTTGAAGCACTCAAGAGCCATCTCGTGCTAAGCTTTGAACCCAAATATGAGGAGAAAGAATCAGCTCTATTCCCTCCAAAAATGCCGCCTCAGTTCGATGATCTTAGTGAGTCACTCACTATAGTGCATTAAAGGAGCCTGAGCCTCCTCTCATCATCATTCGCACCCCTTGCATATAAGTATCTATAAAACTCCTATTACGTTTACCTTCACGCTTGTATCTTTCTATTTCTAAGAAAGAGTTCTAACCTGAGTATTAGAATATTTACGGTGGGATAACCTTTTACTGTCATTTGACTTCTTATTTGTAATTTGTGGTACGCATGACAAAAGTTGTGAAACGTGGAGATTGGACCCGTTCAAGATTGACCCGAAGTGTGAAATCTGAAGGCTCCCTAATTTGTACGAAAACTCGGATCTAGGGACGCATCATGTAAAATAGGTAATGTTTTGTTAAGATTATTTTATATTTATTAGGAATATTAATGCCTGAATTATGCCCAATACGTGCATGATCATATTTTGGTTAGAATATTTGCCTGAGTTGTGCCTAGTTCTTGAATAAGTACTGTTTATCCAGAATTCTAATGCATGTTGTGTGCTTGAACAGCTCACATATGCTAAGACTCGACCCTCATGTTGAAACATTTACACCTAATGCGTACATATAAGACAGATGTGCTGCATTGGACCATTTAACCACGCGTTTTTAAATTTAAATTTTGACCTCAATTTTGAATTTAGGCCTTGCGGTGTTAGGCCGTGGCATAACAAGACTCATAGGCACAACTGATCCAGCACCACATGAGCTGCATGCCATGACGGGTTAGAACATATAAATTTCATGCTGTACTAGGTATGTTACGTTTTCATTCGGTGGCCCGAACAAATGGGCCATGCTAGGTTGGCATGGCCCATTTAACACCACTAGAGATATATGAATATGTTTATTGATTTTTTATGTAATATTAAGATGTTAAAATACTCATTTATCAAAAACAAAATTATTTTTTTATTTTTTATTTTTTAAACTTAACATGTAATTCATAGGGTCATTGAGTCAACAACCCAGATGATGAGGCACCTAGTGAAAGGTAATCGAGCAATAATTACTGAAATCTATTGGGGCTATATTTATACTAGTGTGTCTTATATATCTATTTATGTACAACTTTACTATTTAATTATCAATTTTGTCATACGATAATTACTTTTATCATATATTAAGTTACTTAATATACATGTTTGCATGGTAATTAAACATCCTAACATAAATTATGAATACAACTTGCTATCCCAACTCAGACTTTCTTCTTGCATTTGACTTGGTGTTAGTGAAAGGTTAATGGACTAATAGTGGGCAATTATTGTTAATAGTATATGCTAATCGTGTTGGATGCATTTGGAAAACCACTTGCATACGATTTTATTACTTAATTATTAATTCTATTGCATAACAACTAGTTTTGCCATGCATTAGTTTATTACTATATTCTTACATGATAATTAAATATCTTTAAAATTCAGTAATATAATTATAGAATCC
>JAODPA010123073.1:0-17820 GCA_025585075.1 Nepenthes mirabilis
TTTTCCCAAATTTGGATAAAAATGGCAGCGAAGGAGGTTCCCTCGGCATCTGTCCCGGTGCGCGCGCGCTCTCTCTCTTTCTCTCTCCTTTTCCGTGCTGCGTGCGAAGTGGGGTGACCCTCCCTGGGCCAAGCAACCCGTTCGAGTAGCTCCTCTCTAGTTCATCGGGAAGGCGAAAAGTGGACGAATGTTGAATTTGCTCTGTCCCCCGCGCGCGCGCGATTCATCTCTCTCCATCTTCTCCACCTCGTATCATTAAGCGTTACCAAACCCTGAACCTATCTCTCCTACTCAAGTTTTCCAAATCGAAGACATCCCAGGTAATACGATTCCATTTTTATTCTTTTTTAAAACCTATTGATTTATGCTTTTGGTGTGCTGGATCTCATTTTGTCGAATACGTTGACGTATAATAAGGAGGTTGCTTCGGCTCGTACGTTTGTGACTATTCTATTATTTTCCAACTGTCGTCTGTCGGCCGTGCACGTTTTCTGTTCCGTGATTGCTTTATCCCTATATATATCTATATAGTTCCTCTTTCTCTCTTCCACAGCATTGAATATTTGGTTTCAGATTTGTTTTGGGTTGGATTGTTCCATTTGAATAAGGTTGGATTCAGATTTTCTGGCATCCCATTTCGCGGGTAGGCTTTACTATTCTTCATAATTATCAAATCTTCCAATTTTTTATTTCAATTTTTGTTCAAAATCATTGGATTTTCGGCTGCTTGATGATGATGCAGTTCTTCGTTTGATATGGAAAATGTTAACAATTTATCTGGTGTATGCTTATTGGGTTTGGTTTGTGCTTCCAACTACCGCCCACTACATCAGTCAAGTTTAAAAAAATCGTTTACCTGTAACTATTCAATACCCCTATGAAAAATTGATCACATCGGAACGTTTTCGTGGTCGAATCCACTTTGAATTTGATAAATGCATTGCTTGTGAAGTATGTGTTCGTGTATGTCCTATAGATCTACCTGTTGTTGATTGGAAATTGGAAACTGATATTCGAAAGAAACGATTGCTTAATTACAGTATTGATTTCGGAATCTGTATATTTTGTGGTAATTGTGTTGAGTATTGTCCCAAGTCTCTCTCGCCTGATCGGGCATCTCCCTCCTTTTTGGGAATACGGGAGCTGCCCTCAGGAAAGCAAGAAAGCTACTTTCTTTTTAAAAAGGGGCTTCGCCCCGCTCTTTTGCCTTCCAGTCTGTTCGAGCGGGAGCTGCGCTGGCTGAATATTTTATGTACCGTGAACGACACACTTCAATCATTTATGATGATCTTTCCAAGCAAGCACAAGCTTATCGACAAATGTCTCTTCTATTACGAAGACCGCCAGGTCGTGAAGCTTATCCAGGAGATGTTTTTTATTTGCATTCACGACTTTTGGAAAGAGCCGCTAAATCAAGTTCGCGTTTAGGTGAAGGAAGTATGACCGCTTTACCAATAGTTGAGACCCAATCCGGAGACGTTTCGGCTTATATTCCTACTAATGTAATTTCCATTACAGATGGACAAATATTCTTATCTGCTGATCTATTCAATGCGGGAATCAGGCCTGCTATTAATGGTGTGCTTAATTATTCGGTGAAATATGGTTGTCATATTCCAGATCCCCTAATTTCTGATATTTCCATGAAATTTGATATTTGCGTATGATAGTTTGTTTTTTTATCACTTTTTTGGAGTACTGCACTGGGGGATGCTGAAGACTTAAAATCTGCCAATTCGCTTTTAACCACCTTAGGGTGCAGCATTTTTTTAATCATTACATTGACTGTGTTCTTTTAGAGCTAATTTGCTAGTTTTTCCATATGCTTCAAGTGGAGACTTTTGGCCCTGTTCAGGATTGTTAGAGGGGTCAACCGTCTACTATTTTATATGAAAGATTGCAGTTCAACTCTCCTCAGGCTGTGTGCATGAGTCTCCTTACCAAACAAAATGAAAATGAACATTTATGAAATCTTTTTGTGCTAAATGTGCCAAAGAAAGTTTGTTGATAGGATGTAATGACCCCCTAAATTCACATCTACAATTGAAGTCAAAGTTGTTGTGAAGATAAATGGGAGGCCTAAGGAAGCTTATTATGATTATTTGATCTGAATTCTAGTTTATGGACCGTCAAATCACATTGGTGTACAGTAGGTGACTTCTGGAAATTGTTTGATGCAACCAATTTGAAAGCATTAGGGAAAGGGCAATGTCAATGTTGAGTTTTGGCATACTACCGTATTTTTAGCCGGATTCATGCATACATTCTATATGTGCTAGAGATGGAGTGTATGTGCTTCTAGAGCTGGATTGCATGGGCTTTTGCATGGAGTGTATGTTGTATTTTTTCTTATTCGAATAGCCTGAAAATATAGTGATATTTGGTGATGGTTGGTTTGTCATGTTGGGAAGATTTGAAAGGTGTAAGTTGTCTTGTTCCGTGTGATATTTAATGTCTTCCACTGGCTAAAATTATTGAGGTCAATGATGCATAAAGGCCATATTTGATTGTGGAAGTTGAAGGTATGTTTGATAGGCCTACTGCAGAAAGATAGCTGGTAGATCAATTGTGAAAATTGTGGTGTACTGAAAATAGGAAGTAGGAAAGAAGTTACATCAGGGATTTGTATGCAAAGTACATAGGTTAGTTTGAATAGCTTCGGCAAATCTTGAAGAACCATGACTATTGTTGAAAAAGTTCTTAGATTTGGATGCACAGTTTTGTGAAATTTTCATTGATGACATGAAAATCCAAGTTTGACATAGTCCAAATTGTGAAAGAATTCCCTGATAGCTTGTTAAAGCAACCTGATAACATGTTGGATTGAATCACCTGTCTATTCACAGTGTATGTGATGCGTCTATGCATTCGGATTATTTTACGGATTGGGCAACTGTTTGATCTTCCCTAGCGGGTTGAATCGAAATAGGTTCGGTTTTTGTCACTTTAAATCTGAATTGTATACATCACAACTTACAAATAAGAGGTCAGAGAATGGCAAAAACGCGCTTATCGGTATATTCTCCGATACTCAAGTTAGAAATCTTTATCAGATGGATAGAAAGATAGAAGGAGTAAATGAATAATGTGTGAATACGTGTAATGGGGGATTGAGTATATGAGTGCGTTCGGCTAGGGAGCAACTTACAGATGGAGGTTTGGGTTTCGGAGAGTACACTTGACTAGGAGGCAGCTTTGAGAGATGGAGGATTGGGTTTCGATGAGTACGCTCGACTAGGGGGCAACTTTGAGAGATGGAGGACTGAGCTCCTGCGGGTGCGCCCTATTAGGGGGCTACTTCAAGAGATGGAGGACTGAGTTCTGCCGAATGCGCTTGGCAAGGGGCGGTTTTGAAAGGAGGAGGATTGAGCTCCGTTGAATGCACTCGATTGGGGGGCGACTTACTAGAGGGAGAGAGTTCTGCACCTGTCAAGCAGTGATTGGTTGATGAGTGCACTTGTAAGCGGGTGGCTAACTGGAGGAGGAGAAGATTCCTAAGTGCTGATAATGAGCAGAGGGACACTCATCGGTTTCCTTTCTGGCTATAGATAGAGGAGCGCTCCACACCACGCTCTACAAGTCACCTTCACCGGTTTTGCGTCACGAGGACTCAAAGCTGGCGGGAGGCCTGCACAACCATCGGTCGGAGCAGAAGAATGAGGCCTCCCTGGAGACGAGAAGGAAGTGGGCATGCCTTCTGAGCCTTCTCTCTATGCGTTCCTTCTTTTCTCTCATTCTCTTCTCTTTTTCTCTCCTGTTTCTATCTTGCCGGATATCTCTGTCCTTGCCCCCCCGATCCCCCTTGCCCATAGGGATGAATGGATATTTATAGCGTTTGGAGTTGGTTTAGTTTTCATTGGGCCCCACGGATGGTGATAGTTGCCTGCGCAAATCCGCTGAACTGTCTTGAGAATTGTAGGGGCTGGTTATAGCAATCAGGGTTGGTTGGGTAAATTCCTTCCTTTTTCGATGGGATTTTGGAGGCTTCCGTTATGGCAATTGCCTTTGGAGGAGATTCGCTGAGCTGCTATTGCTGTTTTGGGGGTGATCGTGCGCTTGTGGTTACCATTCCGGGAATATTTGCCAAGCTATTGCAGCAATTATGGCAAGCATCTCCCGCCTACGCACGCTGCTTTGTATAGGATACCGGCCTCTGAGATGGAGGGGCTGCCATGGGTTTTAACCCTAATTATCCGTTTCCTGTTGGATGGTCTTGGGTTGATCCGATGGGACCGACTGGCTGGTCACTCGGATCCTGGGCTCGTGAAGACATACGGTGGGCCGGCTGCCTCCTAGGCTCTTCCTTCACGAAATCTCGCTGGGCTCCTGCTTCCTGGGCGTGTTTGCTGACGGGCTGGATTTTGGGTTGGACCATAACCCATCAGTATGTCAAGGGGTTTTTTATTCTGGGCCATGTAATCCTTCTGGGACAGTTTAAATAACAAAAGCGTCCAAATGCTTGAAGTGAAATGATTCTTCGTATAGATAACATAAGCATCCTGATGCCTGAAGTGAAGTGATTCTAGATAAAATACACCAACACAATTTCACAATAATATAGGCACCCATTTATATATTCATGTGGAAAAAAACACACACTAATGCGCCTAACTAAGAATAATTTTCAACTCCTACGAATCTTGAATGTGCAAAATCCTATGCTATGTGGAGGTTCCTTAATTCTCAGCTTCCACCTTTCTCCACTCTTTTATTGCTGGAAGGATTCATTTGTTTGTTTTTTTCATCTTAAGATTCATGTTTTGAATTAATCTGCAGAAATAAAATATATCTATCTTATAGAAGTAATTATTTATCACATGAACATCAATATGCATTCTTCCTATGCAAGTTAATACTATGAACATCATTTATGATCCCCTCTCGCCCCTGGAAAAGGGAAACCACTAAATCCTTTGTTGTGAAAATAAGGTAGATATGATCCCCCAGGAAAAGAGAAACCTGTAAATGCCCCCTTGTTGTGAAAGGTGATTTAGTGCCTTCAAAAGTTGTGTTTCCTGATCCTCACTTGTTAATATGCCCAATATCCCAACTGCAATATGATAAGAGGCTATTCCTCCCAGGATAATCTCCACTAAAGCCAAAGAAATGACATGTCATCAGAAGACCACATCTCCTCTTTATATTTCCTTCTAATGTACCTTATGATCTCCTTTCTTATGAACTTGGAGCAGATCTAATGCATCTCACATAAAATTTTATCAATTCCAAAAGGGTTCAGATTAAGGGTGGTGGCGATGTATGCGAGTAACAACTCTCTTCAGATGTTCATGTAATAAGCACTAGTCTGCTGAGAGCTTTCTTCTTTTTTGCAAGTTATAAATGTCAATATATACGCTAGCTTTCCAAGTGAAGAATGTCTTTTTGAGAAAGGCTTTGGACATGGTTATTATGTTCCAGGTTGAAGGACATCTTGATATGCCACTTCTCGGGAGCACTATGAAAAGATTTGACAACCTTTAAAGTTTATATTATTGTATCCATGCCACCTTCCTGAATTGCCTTACTGTACCTTTGAATGAAGAAAATAGTTTCTCTTCCTTGTTAATGTAACGGCCCTTTATGATGGTGGATTGCTAAGAAGAATTGCCACCAAGATGATTGCTATCCTTGTAGCTTCCAATTAAATGTAATAGGAAATAGGTTGATAGGCAGATACTTCATTTAATAATTTTAAAAGAAGAGCATTGGGCTTTTACCAACTTTATGTTCCACCTTGCAAATGAACCTTTGAAGACCCATCACATAACCCACTGCGCCACTAGTTTTTTGGCCCATCTCCTCCTATCTTTCCCTATACTTTTTCATGATGGCCTGCAATGAGGTTTCATTTTACTAATTAGCTAAGAAATATGGACGCTTTCTATGGCTAAAGTTTGGACATGTATCAGACACCGGCAAATTGACACAACCCTCCCGTGCTGGATATGATCTGACACATATCCCAATTTTTTGAAGCTTTTTAATTGGTGCGACCCGCTCTGACATATTCAAACACGTTTGGTACACGTTTTAGACATGTTTTCATTCGAAATTTTGTCTTATATTTGATATTTTTTGGCAATTATAAAGTGTAAAATGATAAAATTGAAATGTAAATATTGATTATATATATAAAAATGTGCTATATTAAGTTTTTCCTAGGTTTGTTAATTCATATCATTATTGGTATTATTATTCTACTATAATATATTGTTGAAAATATTGTGGCATTTTGTGGTGAAAAATAAGAAATATGTATATTTATTTTAGGATAAATTAGTGTTATTTATCAATGGGAAAAAATAAAAAAAATGTGATTTTAGCTAACATATCTCAACATGTTGTGTCCTTATTTTCTAAAAAAATAACATGTTGATGTCCATACTTCTTAGCTTATTAGTTATGAATACAACATACAAGACTTGTAAAACCATTTTCCTATAATTGCTTAAACTTGGGAAGATCTTCAATTCTGTAGACTTGCGAGGTACAAGACTATTCTCCCATCCTTCCCTCTCTTTTGTCCCAGATCTGCCTGACCACTTGTTACAAACATTATGGTCTGAGTTTTCTCCTCTGTGTTGACCCCTCAAATGTTTTCATTGTATCTCATTTATTGCTTCTTATTTTCTGGGTAATTAGATTTTTGAGCGCCACAGTAATTCTGTTTTCTGACTGTTGCAATTTGTTTGAAGTTTTTTGGAACTCTCACCAACATTGTAGTTTTCCCCAATTGCATGCTCATGGTTGGTAAGTCTGGGTTTTTTTTGTAGTTCCTGCTCAAACCATTCTCATGATTGTCAACAATCAAAGGATTAATATCTTCCTCTGCATTGGTTGTGGCTTGATGGGCATTGCTCTTGTTCACCGAATTGCATTTCCCCTTTTCTTCCTGGCTTTAGTGATTTTTTATACATCACAATGCTTCTTTGTTGCACTGCTTTCTTTCTTAACAAGAGTGTTCAAGCTAACTGGCTGTTATATCAAGACTGCAAGTGATTGACACTGACAGCCCTTTTGTCTTGGAGCTATACTGTAGTATGTGTGAATTGCCCATCTTCTTCATCTATGGATCTACTATCACATTTTCAACAGAAAATATATTGTCAATACATGCTATAACCACAACACGAGTGAACAAATGAGAGCATCATAATACTTTGTACTAAATATTTAATTTTGTTTTATAGGTATATATAGACCTTTATGTTGTACTATTGCATGTCTCAACTTACAATTTTTGCTTATTTTTATGTGATCCTCTAGGAGTCTTTCTTCCCACATGTCAGGGATCATGTAATATAAATATTTTTTATTTGGACTGTTATGCATACATTTGGGATTTGGCAACCCCAACCTTCCTAAGGTAGATTTGGCTATGATTTGTGAAGGAAATTGTTTAATGTTATAGAATGACACAGAAAAAGCCACAGTATTTAGAGCATTATGCAAATGCTTTAGTTATTTTAGTTATAACTCACAAGCTTTAATTATTTTAGTTATGATGCACATGCCTCGCTTGGTGGGAAATGATGTTAGCTGATTTTGCAAATTGTTTGAGTTGGTTGAGCTGTTTTATTATTAAGACTTTTCACAAAGAATGTCATTGTAACCTTTTTGGGATCAGTGGTGGATATGATTTTAGTGAAAGGCCCTTGTCTACTTGTTTGTGCCCCAAGTCAACATGTTGGGGGGGGGGGTGGTCATGTGTGTGATATTTAGGTCAGTGGCCTTAAGATGTGGCCACCAGTCTAAATTTTGTCGAGTCAAAGCAGTTAGAAGCTGTCGTAGTCATGTTCCTTTAAATTCCGAGATCCTGTGCAGTTATGTTCTTGAGTTTGACTTCCAATAACTACCCATATTGCTATAGCTCAAGCGCTTTTATATTCTTCCTGATCACAGATCACACCCATTTATACTCAGTTTAACTCAACAGCTGAGAGTAATTTCTTCGGCTAGCTAAAAGACATCTTGTCTATCTGTGCACCATGTTTCTAGCTTTGAAGAGGTTCTGTTCCCTGTGAAGAGTGCTAGAAGAATCACATGCCTGTTTTTGGATATTGGGAAATGTTATTGCCATCCTTCATTCGTTTTAAAGTTGTTTTTTGGGCACTAGGTGGTCAGAGCTAGATTTGTAGCATTTACAAGTATTCCGGTCACTATTTATTGGAATGGTATGTTGTATATTATATATCAATGTCAATCATTTTGTAGCATTGGCTAATTAATGGATGTGTGCTGATATTTTGATTAAGTCAAGCGTGGTTTCAAGTGAGTCCTTCCATCAAAGGCATATCAAAGAATCTGGAGAGGAGGTATGAGTATGACCCTTTGCTTTTTATACAATCATTTTGTTAAGATTAGATTAGTACAACATTAACCCATTCAAGTGTTCTCTGTTATAAGTCTAAATGGTTGATTGGCCTCTGCATCTGAAAGTTTTGGTCATCATCACACATTTGGTCTTCACTTTTCAGACTAGACCTGTCATGTTTGGGACCTTCTATGAGTATCCCATCTGTCTGACCAGTTGGTAATTTCCTGCCAACACGCCTAGAGTTAAGGGCATAGGTAACTCAGGATGCTTTTCCTCTGATCAAACTCAAGTTTGTTGTCAATTGGGATGGATTGTGTGTTTCATTTCAAGCCTTCTTGGGTTGGAGGCATTTAACTTGTTCGTCTCCTTCCAAAATCATCATTGTAGAGGACGTTGCGACTAGTTTGCTTGTGCCTTCTTAGTAAGTTTGTCTGACTATGATTCAGATCTTGTGGATCTGGCACTGGAGGAGCAGATGCAGCTGGTTGCTCTTGTGCTCTCTGATTTTGTTCAGGATGATGCAGTTAAGGAGGTTGTGCCTGTTAAAGCTTTTGATGGAGATTGCAGTAGTGTAGTATTTATAGTCCTTATTCCTTAAGCTTGTGGTGATGGTGTTCCTCATTGGAAGCATGCAGGAAGAATTTAAAGAGAGTTTACAGCAATCTGGTGATGATGTTCCAGACTTTTTGCTGCCTACATCTCTTGGTTGTCACTGGAAATAGTGGTGGTTGAAGCTGATAATGAAAATGGGGTGTCTCAATTTGAGTATTCTGCTGATACTTTGCCACAAGCAGACCCTTTATCTATCTTAAAAGGCTATTGAATGCTGAGTTGCTGGAAAAGATATCAGATTTGATGCTTTATCAAATGGTGTTTTTAAGGAAAGTTTCGGGCTTTCCTTTTCATGGGAAGGATAGCGAGGTGATTAGCATTTTTCAAGTTATGGAATCTCGTTAGTAGATTGGATGAGTCTAAGTTGCAAAAGGATAAGGGCGAGGAGGCCAAAAGTCGGAAGAAGGATAGAGACTCAATGCTTCAAGGACCATAAATTATGATAAGGATTTGCAAAAGGCATGTTTTGAATAAGATGCTTCCTTTTATTCATTTACATTTCTATTTTTTGTATATTTGTTTTTTGGTCTAGATTTGGGTTGTCTTTTTGTAGATTTTATTTTTGTCTTGTGTGGTCTTCCTTTGTTTGGGGCTTTATTTGGCTATTAATGCTTATTTCTGGAATGGGTTATTATATATATATTTTTTCAGGCTAGTGATTATACTTGGTTGACATTTTCTTGGTGCTAGTTATATTAAATATCTTTCTAACTGATAAAAAATATGTATTAAAAGTCAAAACCTTTTTCTTAAAAGAATCTTTGAAGTCTTTTTTGTGTTCGCACATTATGGGTATTTGACAGGGATAATAACTTATAAGTATTTTCATAAATCCTACTTAACACTATTGAAGCTTTTGCTGCCAAAGCCTGGATCTGTGCATAAGAGGAAAGGGGAGATGTACTCTGTGGTATCCTAAATGATCATTCCTTAGTAGCAAACAAATTTTGAAGAACATGGAAATAAGTGAGACTAATAAGCTGGCATATTCCAACAAATCAGCATCTTAGTGAGAAAATTAAACCTATAATTCTGTAAATTATTATAATGTTCACCAGTTTGTTCTAAATATTCATATAATTTTGCACTACCTATTGACAATTTTGTTTAAATGAAATTGGAGAACAAAATAAATGAAAACTCCCAACTACCGGTAGATTTTATTCAATAGCGTGGACATTAAATGCTGAGGAGTTCCCAGGCCAAGTTGGTTGTGCAGGATTTTGTTTTGTTTTGGTTTTTGCTTACTGTTGCATGGTTCTGGGAGGACTTAGAGAATAGGCTCAGCCCCCAACCCATCCACCCAAAAAATAAGAAGTTTCTTAACTTGATTTTCTATTTGTTCTTTGTAGTGGTTGCATGGAGCAAAAATGATGCAGAGAGATTCATGATGGATTTGCGCAAGATGGAGTTTCATTGGGCTTGAAAATACAATATCAATTATGAGATCTGTCTTTCCTTGTTCAAATAATTCTGAGAATTTTAACGAGTGCAAGGACACATGACAAAAGCTGAAGGAGGTGGTAATTTTGTCAAGCATACCTCTTTCCAAGTGCAATTCTTCTCAGAAGGTCTGTAGCCTGTACTCTTTTATAAAAGCAGCACTTGAGATGGAGCTATTTTTTTCACTTTCTGAGAACAATCTTGATATCAGAACGAAGTTTCTCATGCCAAAAGCAAATGTGGTTTTTTACTGCTAGTGACTAGTAAAGGGACAATCAAGAATAAACCTGAGATTCCATTTTGTTTAATATGGAGTTGTTACAGGTGTGAACGTCTTTATGGCACCATGTTTGACGACGCCACGAAATGTAACGTCAATATTAGCCTTGTATGTTAATACTTTCTGATACTGTGCAAAGTTGCTATAGTTGTTTTATCGATAATATATCAGCCAATATTTTCTTGCCAAGTTACAATTTACAAAAATAATTTTGGATCTCATATGTCCCTGATATTGATATATATTGCTTAATATAGCTGATACCAATACGATCGCGACCTATATTGGTACTTAAATTTTTATACATGTTTGACACCCACGTGATAGGTGTTAAAAATCAGTTTTAGTAATGTAAATTGTATACTTTTTTATCATAACTATATTTTCTTACAGTTTGTGATGATCTAGTTTTAATTTTAGCGGTGTAGAAAAATTATATATTTCATTATGGAAGTTAGGACCTTTCAATTTTTATTGTGCAAGAGGTAGAAAAGCCTACAAACCTCTATATGGTAGAGTTTATTCACTTACTTTTCCTTCATACCTAATTGTGGCATTGTTATTGATTGCTTGCTTGTATTTCACACTTACTAGCACATGTTGACTATGTACTCGACATTCTTGCTTTCAACCTGATTTGTGGCATTGTATCGACCTTCACATTCATGTACTAAAGGTTGCACTTGTTTGCGATCTCGCTTCCAATAGGCACAGGCATGTCGTACAGTTGTGTGAGTCTACCAAAATTGGACCGAGATAGTTGGTATTAGAGCTTGACTTATAAGAGAAGGTTTTAAGGAACGTATCAACATTGTAAAGAAGTTAGCTGTTGTGGATTGATATGGCCCCAATAACTCCCCTGAGAACATAGATGTCATACATCCAACTATGATGACTCTTCTTGAATCCCTTGAGAGAAGGGTGGTCAGGCTAGAGTTCTAAGATGAGTCCATCAACTGTTAGGACAATGAGTGGATAGCCTCATTATTCATATAAGGTCCATTGAAGAGATGGTCAAGGACCTTCAATGATGCTCTTGATTTAGTGCCTTTGTTCGTATAGTGGTGAGCTTGATAACTTTTTTCGATTTGTAACCTTATAAGGGTATACTTGAGGACCCAAGGTGTCCATGGCCACATTGTACACAATTGACAATGCCAAACTCTGGTGGTGTACAAAGTATGTGGACATCATCCAGGGATGATCGAGCATCAATGCATGGGACGACCTCAAGAAAGAAATGGTGGCATGCTTCCATCCAAAAGTACAGAATTCATGATGCGACGTAAGCTTAAGTAGATCGAGCACATTGGCATCATCAAAGACAATTTCAAAGTTTTCTCGTTGTGAATATTGGATATCAAGGAATGTCTGACAGTACCATTTGTTTCAGTTTATTGATATGTCAGACATTTGTTCCACTTTATTAGCCATGGGCTTAGACGGGGTGGTTTTTACAATGAGTACAAGCTTAGGCTTCAGCTCAGATCATAGTAAAAAGACTGATTGATTATGTTTTTGAGCCAAATAATTGCAACCCAGGGAACATGTAACTCCTCTAAGAAGTCAACACCATTGTGTGTCTAGTGTTATGAAATCCTAGGGTTAGGCAACTTCCGGAAAAATTCATCAGCCATGAAATTTCAGATTATTAAGAATAACCTAGGCATCCACAAGTAAGAAGGTGCTGCTTGGTAGGTGCTTCTTGTGTAATGGACTGCATAAGGTGGCACAATGGCTGTACAAAAGAGCTTTGAGGGCATCGCAACAAAAGAATCATTAGGCCAAGTCTAAGGAAAGACAAGAATGGTGAGGACCAACCTCCATGGGAGTGGATCCCCTTCTGTTTGCTATAGATAACCATGCTTGGACGTCCACTAGCTCAACAAGCCTTATGTACGTGGAAGTCTAGTTGAATTGCAAGAGAGCCTATGCCATGGTAGATGTGGTGCCACTAACAATTTTGTGGCGCAAAATGATTAGGTCTACTACTAGAGAGGAACGGTTAGTTCTACAATTGGAAGGGGATGGCGGCAGCACGAAGGTCTCCAATTCCAAGGCAAAACACATCCTTGGTGTGGCCAAGTCTTTGCTTATAAGATTTGAAGGGTGGAAAAGGGAGCTCAACTTTATGGCATTTCCAGCATCAATCGTGGGTGACTTTGACCTAATTTTGGGAATGAACTTCTTCAAAGTTAAATACACCTGCACCACTTGAACTCATTGTTGATCATGAGTAAAAGTCCATGTTTGATGAACTCCTCTCATAATCCAAAGGAACTCACAAGGACATGTAAGGACAAAATGTTGTCTGCACTTCGGCTGAATAGAGGACTAAAGAACGGAGAACATGCCTTGCAAAATTGTTTGTGAAGGATGTTATCATGTTTATCTTGCTGTTGGCTGAAGTTAGCTCTCTCTAGGAAGAGTTTGATAAGATGGTGTCAGCTGGGTTGCCAAAGGTGCTTCCTCTGCAAAGAGCAGTTTATCATTAGATTGAGTTGACATCAGGGGCCTAACCATCAGCTCTGGTTTCATACTGTGCAGCGCCATCAGATCCTAATCCCGATCTCAATTCTTAGCTTCCAATTGTGGTACCAATTACAAGAATTCTGCTATTTGCTGCAATTGCAGTTTTAAGTTGATGAAGTGTGGTATGCAGCTCAATAATGACGACATTTAAGGAACTTGAGCAGTCGAGGGAGTGACTTGCACAGCTCAATAAGGACAATCATAAAATTTTTGTATTAGTTTTGTTTGTGCATCCACTGTTTCTTTGCCATAAACAGTTAGTTAGCTTATCTAAATTATAAGCTGATATTCTGAGCTTCATATTTCTGGGGTTCCAGTATAATGATTTGCTTTAACATAATGGATGTGTAGACAGGAAGAAGATTGATTATCTCTTTTGCAAACTGGTGGTAATTTTTGCATTTTTCTGAATGCCTTGTGAACGTTAAGTAGTACAGCTTTTGATTGATTATGACCCGTTCATTATAGCTTGCTAAATAGATTCTGAATTGGGTTATGTTATAAAATGATTTTCAGGGTTCAGCGATGGCAAAAGGATGCAGAGGCAGGCGCAGAACTGCTTCCCGCAGACTAACCCCATACTCATTGCCGTCTTATAATCAGGCTTTCAAGGGGTTTTGCATGAAGAAATGCTCCAAAGTATTGGAGAAGAAAGACTGGGAAGATGTAACCTGCTCTGTGTGCATGGAGTATCCTCACAATGCCGTTCTCCTCCTCTGTTCTTCTCATGACAAGGGATGTCGTCCCTACATGTGTGGTACCAGCTACCGCCACTCAAATTGTCTCTATCAGTACAAGAAAGCCTATACTAAAGTAACCAAAGTTCATCACAGTCAACCTTTGCACAGCTCAGTAAATTTCAATGTGGCCCCACTTTCTTCCTCAACAGTGGGAAAAGGTGAAGTGGCAGAGCTTTCATGCCCTCTCTGCCGTGGCCAGGTGAAAGGCTGGACAGTAGTGGAAGTTGTGCGGGACTTTCTAAATGCCAAAAGGCGAAGCTGCATGCAACAGAATTGTTCATTTGTAGGGAACTACAAGGAGCTGAGGAAACACGTGAGAGCTTCACATCCTGCTGCTAGGCCACATGAAGTGGATCCCGCGATGGAGCAGAGTTGGAGGCAGCTTGAGAATGAGAGGGAGCAAGACGATGTTTTAAGCATGATTAGATCATCGATGCCGGGGGCAACAGTGTTTGGCGACTATGTTATCGATGGTAATCACTATGAGTTTGACTCTGATGAAGGGACTTTTGATGCTAATCTCATGGACAGGGACGAGGTATTTGACGTGGGACTTGAAAGCAATTTGGTCAATATGTTTCTCCTGATACATGCATTTGGGTCGGCTGGCAGTGCAGGTCAGCACAGACAGCGGTCAAGGGTAGCACAATCATCGGCCGAGGAAAGTGCTGTGGGAATTCATCACAACACGCCTGTTGATGATTCTGATTCGTTTGATCAAGGTGATGATCATGACAGAAGTGAAGAGATAGAAAATGGGATTACGGCACTGTTTGGACAGTCTGGGAGGAGGCGACGTCGTCGGTAGGCTAACAGAAGCTGCAGGTGAGTATCGCTACTCAGAATAACCAAAGATTATGTAGTTTCTTGCTAGTGGGAGATGAAACAGTAGAAATTGACCTAGTTGTACAGCACTTGTCACGGAGGAGGCTCAGTATAACGCAGGGATCAGTCCTTGTGACAACTAGTTCAGAAATTGCAGGCAATTGGGTTCTCATTTACATTGACTGTATGTATACCTGATTGAAACTAATTGGAAATATGACTATACCAAAAAAGAAAGAAAATTGGCTGCCAAGTGCCCTTGATCCTGTTCATTTTGTATTGTTATGTGATTTTATGATATTCCTTGTGTTTAAAGTTTCGAGTTCATCTTGTGGGTTTCCCATATAATTTCTGAAAATGTTTTCCCCTGTAATTAATTCTTCCTGTAAATTTGCTAGTCTGAATGTTGTCGACGATGCTGCTTACCCTTCATCCACCTCGCGTTGGTTGTATGTGTTTATGCCTTTTGATGGTTGCTCTAGCTTTGTCTTAAACTATGATTTCTTTGCAGTTCTTTGAGGATGTTTCAAGTAGCTGTGGCAATCTGGTTAAGTTAGTAAGGGTCAATCAATATGCCATTCTAGCCCTTCTATTTGCTATAAATATTTCAAGTAATTAGGATATCTGCTCCCTTTTTGCACGGGTATTTACTGCTGGGTCTTTTATTTCTTTTCCCTTTTTTTTGTTTCAATTTTTCCTTCTCCTCAAGAAACCGTCAGGCTTCAACTACAATTTGGCAGAATGAATTGTAAAGCCACCAAATCCTGTATTCTTCGGCCGTGAAAGCCACCAGATTTGGTGGTTTTGCAACCACCACACCACCAGTGGTTGCCGTTAACACGAAAGTAGTCGGGAAGAAGAGATAGAGGTTGACAGTGTTGAAGGTGGCAATGCCTAAGATTAGCTATAAATATGCTTTAGATGATGCAATGGCGCTCAACAATTAGTTGCTGTTATACTAGTTTACCGTTGGTTGTTAATCAGTTCTTTGTACCATTTATCAAATAACAAGGACAGTAACAAAAAAAATATTACAGATTTTGAAACCAGCTACGAAAACGACCTGTTTAGAAAGCAAGGGATGCCCCTGAAGTGTAATAGCAGAGTGGGAAGGTAGGTCGAAGCCATGATTTTGCTTGTGAGAATAATGGTATAAACATGCTTTACTGTGAGATTAACGATTATATGGAAAGACTTTTTATCATGGAATTTTTTTTTTTTTTTTGTAAAAAAAATAGCTTATAGAAACTTGGCTAAATTTGTTATACTCCATAAAAAAAATTTCACAAAAATTTTTTCACTAAGATTGTTAAAAAACACTCCCCAGAAACCTAAAAAGGGGCTTCGCCCCGCTCTTTTGCCTTCCAGTCTGTTCGAGCGAAAGAGACTTCAGAGCTCTTCCGCTCTCTTCCTTGCCTTCCACAAAAGACCTTTAAACAGACCTTTTGAAGGCTTTAAAGTCGTTTTAAGGCTCCATAAGGTATAGGGGTGGTGAGATAGAGCTGGTTATATGCCCTCGCATACGAAAGCGGGTTATAAGGGGTGGTAAGTGTCTTACAGTATCTATATCATTTATTATAACTTTTACTTCGATAATCAAATTCTTATAAATCAATTAACAGTGTACGTGCATACTTTAATTAACTCAATAGTTATTATTGTTGTTATTCTTATAATTGTTGTTATTGTTATTCTTATTCTTTTATTATCGCCCTTCGGGCTCTTCCCTCCGGGGGTGCCAGTCAACTCCAGTGTATTCTATTATAGGAAAGGAGAAGTCCTTACTCTATTCCTTAACAGGAATAGCGGACTTCAAAAACAACTATAGAAGGGCATTGATCAACCTTCGGTTTTAGTGCCCTTTGTTGTTGAAATTAAATTGGACCTGTGGTCCAATTCAGACAAGACTTTTTAAAAAGTAATTTTTGTTAAATAAAAAAGGCAATTAAAACGATGCCATCCCTAAGATTAATTATCGAAAATTTACTATTGTTATTTATAAATAGAATATTATCGTATGTGATTGTCAGAGATTACCTGTGTCTCCTCAGAAATATGGCAGAAGGTTCTAAAGCAATGAGTGCTTTGGTGAATATGCCCTGAGGGGAATACTTGAGAGATGGTAGAAAACTGCTCTTCCTTGCATGTATGCAGGCACCTTCCTATAAACTCTCAGGTATAAGCACAGGCAACAAGAAGGCGGCAATTACGCCGGTAAGGATGTCATTTATTCAGGGCGTTACAGGAGCAAGCGCCCACATCAACTGCCGGCGTGTCCTGCATACAGTTAATAGAGCACTAAAGGGAAGTGGGGGACCCCTTTAGTGTCACTAGGACTGTGGTCCCTGGTTAAGGCCAGGCAGTATTAGGGACAGCGTGTTATACTGCGACATCGGCTCCATACCCTATAACAGTTACCTTATGGAAGAAAAGGGGAAGTTCTTATTCTATTCCTTAACTGGAATAGCGGACTTCATCACTTGCCTTGCGAAAAGAAAGGATTGGAAAGAGGAGTTATTTTTAAGAAAAGGGCAGCGCCCGCTCTAGGTAAAACTATCTGGACAGACAGGACAGAAGAGAAAGAGGGAAGAAGATAGGGTTTGTTAGAGCTCTTTGTCGCAAGTCTCTCTCGTCTGATCGAAGAGCTCCCTCGGAAACAAAGGAGCTCTCCTCAGGCTAGGAAGGAAAGGAGAGATTGTCTTCTTTCTTTTATAAAAGGAGCTTCGCCCCGCTCTTTTGTCGTCCTGTCTGTTCGAGCGAAAGAGACTTCAGAGCTTTTCCGCTCTTATAAAGACGGCAGCACCAAAGAGCCTTTAAACTCCTTTTGACAGCTTTAAAGTCTTTTTAAGGCTCCATAAGGTATAGGGGAGGTGGAAGTTTGAAATGAGAGAAATCTTATTAATTTTGGGTGAATGAATATTAATTAAGTTATATGGAAAGACAAATCACTTGCTTTTACTAAATCTAATACTCTAGTTAATGTTGATCTTTATGAAAGATGGGAGTGATTTAATCACTTCAATTTTAAATTCATAAAGATAAACATTTTTGCTAATATTAGTAGTTCCGTT
>JAODPA010123084.1:0-17817 GCA_025585075.1 Nepenthes mirabilis
ATTATATGCCATATATATGTTTTTTAGGTTTAAAATTAAAAGAAATTGGATATATTTGTCAATAATTTTATTTTTATAAAATGATTTCTCCCTGAAAAAATAAAACGGGCCAACTTTGGTTTGGGTGGAAAAGTCGAGGTCCATCAACTAGGACCCCCTAAGGCATATCTTCAGCGTAGGGCTGCTCGTGGACTTCAATCGCGTAAACCCCAGCGCGTGAAACATGTACATGGAACATTTTGAAATTCGACTACACTATTGGTTGATTTTCGTGGAGCCTTTCAGGGAAGCCACATGGACATAACATTCGAAACATCTCGGTGGTTCTCGACGCACGGGGCCCCTCGGCTAGGTTCTCGACTCCGCAAAATCTATTTATATATTACGCTCGTCCCGAAGTGCGTCTGATGATATACTTACTCGAGTTTCCGAATATATTGGAGAAATTTAAATCAAAGTCCTGAATTAAAAATCTGATTGTGTTTTCGAAACAAAGCAGATGGATTCCCGGTCAAAATTGCGAGTAATTCTCTTTGCAGCATTGTTATTAATTTCCGCATCAGATGCTACAAGATCCATTGACCCTTACGAGGTATGGTCTTTTCTTTTCTGTTTTGTTTTCTGGTTATTTCTGCAATTTATCCAGTAACTAATCTGATTGACCACTTTTTTTTTTCCCGATTAGTTTACCGGTTTGTCGGATGGGCTTTTGGTTATGCGTTTATGAGAATACCCCTATCACTGGATAATATGGGTGAATTCGATAAGGAAAGAAGCCCCATTGAGAAAGTTATTCAAAGCACTGACTTCATTTGGTTTTTTTGTGTTTTGTCCGTATGCTGCTTGACCTGAGAAAGAAATTATCTTCTTTTTTACTTTTTTTGGGGGCGCTTCAAAACTTCTTGTGAAATGAATAATAAGTGCTTCGCTTGAGTAGAGACAAACATAAGCTTATCGAACATTTCGTATTAGTTAAAAGTGGAGTTGCAATGGTCTTTTTGCAGTTGAAGACAATTTTGAGAAAGAATAGTATCTACCTTTTATAAGTTTAGCCAAATATAAGCTAAATCAAGGATTGTTTTGATGCAGCATTCTTGTTGGCAATAGCTTCTTCTTGTTTCAGAATGCTGGGGTGTACACACAGTGGTGTTGCTACTGATGTTCAAGTTTTACAAAGCAGCCTTTTTTGTTAGAAGTGCTATTTTTTTTTTTTTTTGGTTGTCCATGATATTATATCCTTGGAATACTTGTGATCTCTGATGGCTTGAATAAAAAATGGAAGTCGAGCTCACGAGATTTTTGTTCTAACTACAACGGCATTAGTTGAGTTTGTAACCGTGATATTCTTCTCTACTTTAATACGGTACTTTATTACCTGTTATTTTTGTGGAAGAGCATTCCTATGCCAGCCCAAGCTAATCATTATTGCTGTGATCGTTTTTCAGGTTCTTGGGGTTGAACGGAATGCTAGTCAACGAGAAATCCAGAAAGCTTTCCACAAGTATGCTTTCTTAAACAGTCTTGCTACTTTAAATATAGAAGATAATTAATTATGTAATTTCGAATCTATCTCATGTAATAGTTTCTTCATGAACTCCAACATAAGTGGTGAAGCCATAATTATTCTGTGTAACGCTTCATCCTAAAATGTTGGCTAGTTTGAGGAACTCAATGGAGCATAGTAGTTGCTTTTTCCAATACTTGTTTTATTCATTCATTCTTTATTGTTTATTCTTTTTGTTTGGGGAAAGGAAGAGTCACAAAATATTAAACGACAATTTAGGAAGATGTTTACATTGTGATGGAGGAGATACGACTAAATGAAACAAATTTAAGACATTTAAATGGACATACGTGCATGGATCACAGAGGACATAGGCGAGTGTATGGTGGTTTTGGTGATAAAAATAATGGATAACAAGGGAAATCAGCGAGTGTATGGTTGTTTTGGTGATAAAAATGATGTGGGAAATATGATTTTTGAGTCTTCTAAACAATTGTTTTAAGAAAAGTGACAAATAATCATTAACTTTTATCTAATCATAGTTAAATATATTTTTAACAAGAAAATTAGACACATTTTGTTTTCTGGATTGTAGAATTATTTTGGAAGAGGCTTTTGTTATTAGATCTAAGCATGAAATGATGGAACATGAAACATCTAAGTGTAAGACCGCAAGTTGGTGGTCCCTAAAAGAATGTGGAAGAAGATAACTAATTGTCTTAAAGTCATAGCAAAGGAAGTCAATAGAGAATTTAAAGAAAAAAATAATTTGTGCCAAAGGAAGTAGGGATGAGCATATCCAAGTGATGAGGATATCCAAGCGGCTGTGAAGACAAAAAGAGTATGGGTCATAAGACATGGCAGCATTGAAGGGGTAATGAGAACATTGAAAAATAAACAATAATAAATTAGCAAAAAGGAAGATAAATGGAGCTAAGGTTCGATCTATTGATGAGCTATATACTAAGTTAGCAGCTAAAGATGGGGAGAAAGATGGAAAAATGGCTAGGTCAAGAGAAAGAAGAAGTAGAGAACTAGATAGGACTAGATTCATAAATTGTCAAGTTAATAGGTAATTAGTAAAAGAAGTATAGAAGAATCATGGCAGAGATGTTTAGAAAGTTTTTAACAAGTGTAGAGTAGAAGGCCTAAATCTCCAAGTTAGGAAGGAGGAAGGACTAATAGTTGTGGATATGTTTGTAAAATTGTCATTAAAGAAGTAAATATGCATTTGGAAATGTGAAGAATGGTGAACAAATGGCATGCCAGTTAAAGTTTGTCAATACCTAGGAAATTGTAAGATGGCTTGGTTAATTAGTTTATTGAGTATGATTTAAAAACTAACAGAATCCTAGATGATTGGAGAAAAAGCACTTAGTATCTATTTGTGGATATTAGACAGAAATTAAAAGTTATACTAAATTTTCATGGTATTAAATTAATGTCATACAATGAAACTTTTTGGAAAGAGTAATTAAATAAATGCAAAGACTAGAACTTGAGGTGTCAGAAAATATAAGTTTATGCCAGCACCCTTAAGCTAAGCTACACACTTGATAAGTAGGTTAATGTTAAATTTGGGGAACATATGGTGACACTTTGGAAAATAGTAGATGCAAAAAAATTAATTTGGTTTCATGCTGGGACACTCAATCACTAAATCTACTTATGCTGAGAAGGCTAATATAGAAATTTGGGGGATAGAAAAATAATTCATGGTTGTAATTGATATAGAAAAGGCTCATGAAAGGGTGTTTAGGCAAGTTTTATGATGAGCGTTAGAAAGAAATGAATGGGCAGAAATATATAGATACCATTAAGAATATGAACGCAGGGGTAATGACTAGTATTAAAATTTTGGGAGGAGACATTGAGGACTTCCAAGTTCCCAAATATAATGGTAGTACGTTGAGGGTCAACTCTAAGTCCTTACTTAGTTGTCTCATTATGGATGAACTTACGAGATATATTTAAGATATCATCTTAGTATATAGTTTTACGGATGATAATGTTTTGATGGATAAAACTAGTTCAAGTAGGGGTAAAACAAAATACGCAAAGTAAAATAATTAATGATATGGAAATGCCTATCCAACAGACAAGTGTATTGTTTGTATGGATTGGCTCTCCTATGCTAGAATTGTTTATAAGTCAACATAGAAAGCATCTCACACAGGTGATTTGGTACATGGGGATTGATGTTCAACTCATTTCTTAACTATAGTGTATGAATGTAAACCCTTTATGTGCTCCATATATAGAAGGTGGGGCATGTAAGGGACAAATATAGGAAACAAGAGTTCTAATGTCAAGAATTTTCAGAGGGTCATGCAACAACCTGAACCTCCAAACCTTTAGGAGAATGCTTGAGTGATGAAGAAGCTAAGTAAGAGTAGTAGTAATAGAGCAAACTTGAAAACACAACAAGAGAAGGAGGTGATATTCAAACTTTACTGAACCTGTATTTATCAAATTTTCAAATCTGATTTCTTTTTCAGCCTTACAAGGCAATAAAAATAAAATAATAGTCACCTCATAACCCACTAGAATTAAAGTTTAGCATGCAGGCTCATTTCTAAAAGAATTAATTAGGACATTTTTCATCTAAAAGACAACTAACCATAAAATAAAATCAACTAACCATTAAATGAGACAACCCATTAAATAAGACAACTATCTAAAAAATTAAATAGGACAACTCCCCTAAACATTAAACAAGACAACTACTTTTCAAGAGATACCTTGTCAATCTAAGATACACCTGTAGAATGCACTGCAACATCCTCCTAGGTGAGAAGGATCTTGTCCATGAGTTCTCATTTAGTACTCTCTATAGTACTGAGGTAGGTTTTGCACATTAAAAGTTAAATGAATGTTGATTTTATGTGGAAGTTTAATTTTGTAAGTGTTGTCATTGATTTCCTTGAGAATTTAAAAATGAACAATTTTCTATTTCTTGAGCTTGTTGTAATTTCCCAAATGAAACCATCCTTTGTGAAAAACTTTGACCCACTGATGACGATGGACAACCATTTTAATCTCAGATTAACTTTCCTTGTCTCTCTCTTGCACTTTTTTATGAATTTTGATTTTGAGATAATTTCTACCCTCTTGTAATGATTTAGGATATCTCTTGGCATGGTAAAAGAATAATCTTGATCGTTCCCATTCTAAAGGTATAGGTATTCTATCGCTTGTCATGTATAGTACTCCTATCATATTGTCATGGCTTTTTTAGAAGTATGTGACATATATCAATTGGAACTATATCACACTATATTTTATCTTGATAATTTTTCCCAATAGAAAAAAAGGCTATGCAGCATATAGTAACTATACCTCATTGTCCTTTTCGAACCACACAAGCCGACAAGGTCTTGGATGTGGCTCGGTTGGAAGCTTGGGTCTGTCCACCATTTCTTGAGAAGAAATTTTTTCACAGCTTTCCTTATCAATTACAATGTTACATATCTTACCATGAGTCTTGCATCGAGTTTTGAAAATATTGGAAAGAAGCCACTGTTCTTCTAAATCAACCTTGGTGTAGAGAGAAGCCTTTGGATAATAAGGCTTTGTCCTTCACCCCGTTCAATTTCTACTTGCTCGATCTCTTCTTTTTCATCACATATGGGCTGTCTCAAGGTTTTCACTATCCACGAGATTTACAAGAACACCAGCTTAACTTCTAAGACAGGTGTAGTACTAATGGCCAACTTGACCATACATAAAGCAAACAGTGGGATTGTTGGTGCGAGCGAAATTATTCCCAACATGATTACTAGGTGCTGAATTTGTACTGTCTTTAAGAGTGCCATGGGAATTTATAATATTACCTTCATGTGAAAATATATCTCTTAAGAGGGTAAAAGTTTATGGAGGCTGAATTTATATTGTCTCTAGGAGTGCCATGGGAATTCAAATACTACCTTCACATGAAAATTTGCCTCTTAAGAGGCTAAGAGTTGTGACCCTCTGCAAAATCGTTACTACCATGAGAGAGTTTAGTCTCCACTTTGATATGTATCATTGAGTTGCCATATTCGATGCATCTCAATCTCATCATGGATAGGGTTTTGTAATCTGTCGTTGAATCTAGCCACAAGTTGTTCTTCGTTTCGCGAAGATTATTGTGGGTTATGAGTTGTGTAAAACTGTAGTATTCCTCATCACATTTTTAGTATTTTTATAGATATTATTAAATTGAGAGAAACTCATTTGAAAAAAAATCCATCAGAAGAAATTTTTTTTAGCCTAGGCTTCTATTTTGTTGAAGGAAAAAATCTCGTTCTTTTCTTTGCAAAGCCTCATCTTCTGAGTTCTACTCCACCATGCCGAGGGATAGCCCTGAAGCCTTGTAGCAAGAAGCATCATATGTTGATTTCCCGACGTCTCCTTGTAATTAAAGTAAATTTTTACGACATTAATTCATTGAGAAAAATTTTCAGTTTGAAGGTGAACCTAAAACTCTGGCAATTGTCAAAATAACTATACAATGTCTTTTGCTAATGTCTCGGTTGGAAAAAGGGTTTGTCTTGATTTTGTCAATAGGCTTGAGCCACCCACTGCGAGCTTCTTCTTGGTGTTCAACATGAAGTGTTATTTATGTGACTTGTCCTCGAAGTATTGGTATTGAATTTAAACAATAAGTATTGGTATGAATATATTGGAAGAAATAAATTTCTAAGAATGATAAACTGATAGGAAAATATTTGCTAATATATTATGATATATCATTGATTTAATATATTGTAATATTGTCATGGTATCTGAAAATATTGGTATCGGAGAAGCTCAATACCGATATATCTTAGTTAATATTTTAAATCTCAATTGATATTTTCATCTATAATCTTTGTTTTATAATGGAATAAATGCAAAATAATAGCCATCTAATAACAAGCATAATTAAAGTTTAGCATGCCAACACCCTTCCAAAAGAAGTAATTAGGACATCTTTCACTTAAAAGACATTAACCATTGCATAAAAACAACATAACCTAATTGTTAAATGTGATAACTTTCCAAAAAAATAAAATAGGACAAGTCTCCAAACATTAAATAAGATAGCTACCCAAAAGTTATCTTTCCAAGATGGAAATCTTATCATTCCAAGGTACACCCTTCACTGTGCACCGCATCATCAGGGCAAGGAGACAAGGTGTTGAGGCAAGCGCTTAAATGTTGGGCATTTCTTTTGCTAGATTTTCTTATCTTTATTTTCAGAGGAACTGTAGTGTGTAAGGCATTACTATTCAGTTAGTTTCAAAATTAAACTAGTATTTTGTTAAATATTGATGTCTTAAAGTCAAAAGGTAGCTCTACTTTTCCATGATCACAGATGCAATAGTGTTGGTGATGAGGATGACGTGGTTAAGTTGATGAGGATTAGAATCTCGAGCATCTTAGAAATGTCTCTTCATACTAGAAAACCATAGTAGATTAAGCCATATAGTATTTAGGGTTTTTGCTTTGGATGCTTGGCCTGGCATGATGCCACCATCCATAGGAACTAATCTCATTAGACTAGAGTGATGTGTACAAATAAAAACCAGTGTTTTTTTTTATTGCAATGTATATAATGAAATAGTGGTTATATTTCTGTGTGTGTGTGTGTGTGTGTTTCAAGAAGTGTCTTAGCCGATATAATACCACATGTGATAAGGAACCTTGTTGCCTTGGATTGCCTAGTGCTTGACAACATCAGTAGCTTTTTTCAAAGGTTTTTCAAAAGCTATACTGTGTTTGACCTTGATAAGCTAAATTAAGGTTTGGATGGGAGTTTGTTAAGAGTATTTCAATTGGTTTGTGACTTCGATTCCCAGGAGCAGTTGCAGGTTCTTAGACCTTCATTTCTTTCATCATTTGCAGCTTGAGAGATATAGACACTATCCCAGGGTTAAAGTGTCTATGTCTAACACTTATCGAAAACAAACACTCTTTCGACATGCCCCGACACACATCCAAAGATTTTTAAAATTTTTGGGATTCCAACATACACTTACACGTTTAGATACATTGGTTACACTTGGCACTCATTTAGATACGTTTTGGACACATTATTACTTTGGAATTTTTGCGTATATTCTATATATTTTGAAAATTACAAAGTGTAGATCGGAAAAGTTAAAATATAAACATTGATAAATATATTCGTTTATTGAGCTATATTAATATTATTATTTTGCTGTAATATCTTGTTAAAGATACTATAGCATAATCCATTTATGTTGATTCAATTGTGTTTTTTACTTTGAAATTTTTTTGTGGTGAAGAAATAAGAAGTATGCATATTTATTACTAATTTATTATGAAACAATATTGTTCATTAATATGAAAAATAATAAACTATGATTGTAGTTAATGTATCCCTAGCATGTTGTGTCATCGTTTCTAGAAAAATAGCCTGTCTATATTTCAGTGTTGTGCCGTCTCGGTGTCCATAATTTTTAGTTTGCAGCAACTCATCATGTTGCTTTCTTTCTTCTTCAATCTTATTTTGGATCTCTATCATTTAAATTTTTTCACCTTTTGAAACTCATCTAACAATTCACCGCGTTGTTTTCTTGCTTCTTCAAACTCTTCTCCAGTTTATGCTACAAACTGGTTCAACCTTGCCTCTAATTGCTGAATATGATCATTGACAGAATCAGTTGTGGAGGCTTCTTCATTATTTTCTTATGATCTTGTACAGGCCGTTGGATTTCCCAGAGAATAACATTGACTACCCAAGGAAATAGCAGGTCTTAATGCCATTTTTTGTGACCTACCTTCTGAACATAACTATGACCAAATTCACTAGTGAATAGTCAGAGAAAAGGGAGATAGAGAAATAGTAGGGTTGGGAGTTGGGACGGAGAAAAAGTAAGTAAAGGAAGCAATATAGTATTATAGAAGAGGGAGCAAGGGAGGAGAGGGACAGAATTAGAAAATTCATTCTTTCATAGCATGAGTGGCTCTTACATCCGAGGGGTTCTTTTATAACTTAGCATCCATCTTTCCCTACCTTTTTCATTTCTGTAAAAAATTGACAACTATGATAAAATGACGATCAGCCATAGTTGTAACTTGCGGTGTCATATGCCATGGCCGTGATGTCAACAATGTAAGGGTTATCATGTTGTCATGGTTTTATGATAATGATTGCGGTTCATGTTGTGTGACTTAACTTGTAATGAGCTCCAACAAAAGGCTAATTTCTAACCAACCTGTGTAACAGATTTTGCATTTGGAAATTAGCCGGAGGGATTATTTCTAAACTTCTACACTATTACACAAGCCATAAAGTCCAAATGTAAAATATAGATTGTTATGCCTTTCGTGCGAGTCGGAACTTACTTGATAATGTGGATAGATGCAAATTACTATGATGACAGTAAGCTCTGACACTGGAATAGATAATATGTCTATTGTCTCTTTCCGGATCTGAGACCAAAGAGAAAGCGTTGCAAAGATCCAAGCATGTAGGGATTCAATGGATGATGGTATACATTGAAGATGTTATTGCTAGTGTCAAGTCACTAGAATTGCACGACTGATTTCAGAATGTAGTTTTCAAAAAAAAAAAAAAAAATTGTTATGTGCCATAAGGTGTTGATGTTGGGATTTCAATGGCACATTGAACCAGTAATTGATTAGTTTAAAACACAGTTTGAGTATTTAAAATGTTTTAGCTATTTCTAGGGATGATATGATTTAGATAGTGATAAGTTATTTGTCTTTCAATGGGAATTGTTGAATAAAATGTAAGGCAGTTATGATTCGTATTACTTTGAATTCAACTGATCTGTTCAAATTGTTGGTCTATTTTGGGAGTTCAGTGTTCATGTGCTTAAACAGCAGAAACTCTCTCTGTAACGTTGGGTTTCTCAAAATCTAATTTTTAAACCTCTGCAGTGCATGAGCCTCCAGAATTCGGCTACTGTTCTTAATTAACACCACCATGCACAGCAGGGATGACTTATTCAATCTGATGCCCTTTGAGTCCCTTAGGTAATTTTTCTCATTGTTGCTCCTTTGGAGGCCACTTAACTCGAAGAGCTGATTTAAATATTGAACACTGCTGCTTCTGAACTTGTCAATATTATTGGGAGAAGACCTCTAAGTAATACAAGATATAACTTTTGAGATCTTTTTGATTGGCTTTCTGATTTTTTATGCCTGTACTTGCTGAGACTCGTTATAGTTTTCTCATGTTCATATGCACGTCTCATGTGCTTGCTTTTGTTCTCCTTTAGGCTTTCACTGCAATATCACCCGGACAAGAACAAGAATAAGGGTGCCCAGGAGAAATTTGAGGAGATTAATAACGGTAATTGAACCTTTTGCACCTCATATTCTTATTCTCTATTCAATGTGCATGAAGTTCTCATGTCATCATCCTATTATAGCTCTTGCATTATTTGTCTCTGTCATTGCCTTGTTGAGGAGAGAATAGTGAGTAGCTGGTTGAAGTAACCAGGATATTTCCTGAAGCACATTGCATAAGGATTCCAAATATCTACTGCTGATTTTAAGTTAGATGTCCAATATTTGTTCATACTTGTGCTCCTTCAGTGGGGAAGTCTGGAATGGAGCAGTGGGTTAAAAAGATCTCTAAATGATTCTTGGTTTGGCTTCTTTAACAAATCCTTTTTATCCTTTTACCTAGATGGACATGCTACAATTGAAGGATTTTTATTGATGGTGGTCCCTGGAGGACTAATAGTGATCTTTAACATGTTGCTTAAAGGACTGGCTTCGCATTTTCTGATATGATTTTATTTTAATTCTTGGTGTTTTTGTTCTACAGCATATGAAATTCTATCTGATGAAGAGAAGAGGAAAAATTTTGATTTATATGGTAATGAGAAGGGCGGACCCTCCTTTGATTCTGGAAATGCGGGTGACTATGGTGGATATACTTACTTCACAGATGGTGGAGCTGGACAAAATCGGTTCTCATATAGACCAGATGAGTGGCAGAACATGGGTAGCCATGAAAAATCCCAGTCTTTCTCCTTCTCCTTTGGTGGCCCTGGTGATGGGAGATCATTTGGTTTTGGTCTGCATGATCTGTTTTCTAACTTTTTTGGAGGTGACATGAACGGAGGATCTAGCTTTGACGGATTCAGCAGTTCATCAGGGTCTCGGTTTGGTAGTTTCCGTAGTTCCACCACGTCTCAGTCTGATTACAACCATCCCATAAAGTATATTCGCGCTGTAAATTCCAAAGTTTTTGAGGAGGAAATAAATGATAAAGGGCTCACTTGGCTTTTGGTGTCCTACACACCCTCAATGAAGTTGACGTTGCAACAAGAATCAATCTTAGAGCAGATTGCTAAGTCATTGAAGGGAGCATTGAAGGTATTTATTTATCTTGTGTTCCATAGTACTTGAACAATCAACAAGTACTGTTCAACTATTGTGTATTTCTCTGCCTTGCAGGTTGGTAAAATGAACTGTGAAAATGATCTGTCATTTTGTAAAAGTCAAGGAATATATCCACGCAGAGCACCCAGGTTATTTGTTTACTCATACATAACAAGTGGCGGCGGTTCCTTTGTGGAGTATAACAGCGAGTGGGATATCAGAAGTTTGAAAAGTTTTTGTCAAGATCACTTGCCACGGTTTTCAAAACGCGTCAATATGGACAAATTTGAGGCTTTATTTGGTTCTGGGGAAAGATTACCTCGTGTTATGCTTCTCTCATCTAAGAAGGATACACCTGCCATTTGGCGTACCCTCAGTGGCTTGTATCATAAACGTTTTATCTTCTATGATGCACAGGTAAATAATGTTGTCCATGAACTGCTTTTCCCCTTATGAAATGGCTGAGACTATTATCATAATTTTATACCCTATTCAACTTGTTCAATTTTATGAAGATGACAATTAGCTTTTGAAGCAGGACAAAGATTTCTTTGTAATTATCCCAATCTTATGAAACACATACTACTGAAACACCGTGTTATAAATCCCTGATAAATATTTGCAATTTTTTCTTAGTAATTGTTAGCCCCTATTTTTATTAGTGTGCCCCTTGACAAAACTAAATGTCTTGTTGGGCCTCGTTTGTTGGAGTTATTTGTCTTTTTGCTCAAACAAGATGAGTCACTCTGCTCACTTGAGTGAAGAAGAGAGAAGCAGTTGTGCGATGCACATGCGCCTGGCACTGGAGCAATTTTCCTATCTGGGTGTCTGTGCAAGAGCAGTGCGATCCCCATTCTTGAGCTACTTGTCAAGCAACTTGTATGTGTGAGATTAATGTGCTCTAGTGACTTGACTTACCTACTCGCTGTGTCGTCCGTTGACTTATTCTTTGGCTCTTTCTTTGTATAATTGAGTCCTCCTTTGGCTTGAGCAAGAAAGAAGGTTGAAAATGCTTGTGTGCAAGAGAAAGGAGCACTTTTTTCTAAGGTTTTTCAAGGGAGAGAGAAACCATTTTGTCCATGGTTCACGTATTGATCTAAGTTTTCTCTTGGCAAGAAAATCTCCCCACCTTTCTTCATCCAAACTATTGTAGCGGAGAAGTTGGAGTTGATTTTCTAGTCCATAGTGAAAATACTTAAAGGTGGCTCCCGTATAACCTGGAGCTTTTTCCCCCATTGGGATATTTTCCACTGTTTCCAAAATCGTGTATTTTGTCTTGTTTTATTTGCTTTATGTTATTGGCTTGACCATTCTGTATCGACCTTGTGCACTTGTATGCTTTACGTATACCAATTGTAGTGTGTTGTGACTTCTGTCTTTGCAATTGGGTCTAAAACTTTGGGGTTCTTCAGGGATGCTTGGCTGCTACTCTCACTTCCCTCACACGAACCTCCAGGTCTCGTGCTGAGTAATTTTAATAATAAATTTTAGTAATGTAATATATAAGAAATATGAAATTTTCTTAATAAATACAAATGTTAAAATGTCTTTAAAGCTTAAATACTGGCCCGCATTAGCTTGTTTTACCAAGTTCTCTCTTCTGCTCTTGTTTTCAACACAGATTCTTGATGTCACTTATCCAAAGGTGAAGAAGTTGGGAGTCGATGCACTTCCAGCTATCATGGGTTGGCTATCGAATGGGGAGAAGCAGATTATAAAAACAGGGATCACTGTAAGAGATTTGGAATCAGCAGTCCAAGATCTTAGCCTCTTACTTAATGGTTTTGAAAAGAAAAATAGAAAGGTAGCCTCAAGTCCGGCTAAAAAATCTGAGACTGAATCATCAGATAAACAGATACCTCTGCTGACTGCATCAAATTTCAATGATATATGTGGTGAGACCACCCCTGTATGCATAATCGGAGCTTTCAGATCATCCAAAGCAGGAGAGAAGCTAGAGTCCATTCTATCAATGGTGAGTTGAATCTTCTTATATATGGTTATTTGCATTCACCTTGTGCCTAGTAATGCAAATTCATTTGGGGCCATTTGCGAAAAATAATTTCCTATATTGAAACAATCATAACTCCTCATATAGAGTTTCCTTCTATTTGCATAACACGAAACAAGCGTATTTCTTGATTGATCAAAAGCTTACACTGCAGAGTTGTTCATGGTTTTTTTTTCGGCAAATACCTTTTTATTTGGCCAATGCATCATTGTAGAGCCGTTTGCCAAACTGAAGTTGCTGTTGAAGAATAACCCAAGTAATTTATCTGGGCTGTCTTTTGGAAATTTGGCATAGTGAGTTTATCGTCATTAAAGATTTATTGGAATCACTGCCAGCAAGTCTTCTGTCTTTCACCTTTCTATGCCTTAGGAACCTGGGAAACCTGTCTTTGTTGTTCTGCCATACTACTTTATGTTGCTGATTCCCTGTACCGTGGCTTCTTATCCTGGCACTCTTAAATGCTTATGGACGAGTTTTTTCGAGGGTGAGAATGATGCAAGCCACAACAAAAAGCTTGAAGTAGGAATTTATTAGTCAGGAATACGATTGCACCATTAGTGCTAATGTATTAGCATACTTTCTACTTGGAATCATCATATTATTGCCAGGATATACGGTGTATTATTTTCCAAAATTTTCTCTTTTGATAGCTGTGTTTAGGATAGGAGAATATTGAGTAGCGATTAGGTCTTTATTGTTTTTAATGCACCAATAGTAGTTTGTATTATTGACAGGATCCGTCTGTTTGAAAACATGTATATGAAAAGGAAAGAATATTTGAGCTTGCATGGATTATGAAACACAAATGCTTTCTTGTGTGTGACCATTGGGAATGATTTGCAATCTTGGACTCCGTTTGGCCGGGTCCGGCACGGGCATTATGTTTCCTTGACCTGTTGGTTGATAACCTAAGGCCATGACTAGGCAAACAGGTCTTACCCTGTAACATGTTTGTGGGATTGTGTTTAGGCCTCTCATATTCAATGCATTGATACTAGGTGATCTCTTCGTCAGTACTAGTGACCTTGTCATCAAGCAGGGTCGTCTTTAAGTCGATTTAGTCAGCCCATATAGTTAATAACTTTCTTTTTAGGTTGTCCTAGGGGTTGGGGATGCTATATGTTACGTGCTCAATTCGGCAATGGCACCAGGACGCAAGAAGGGGACTGAAACAGAAGAAGAGAGGAGACGGGAGGGGAGATTGGTAGAGGGAAAACCGAGGATGAGAGGTAGAGAGGGAAAAGAGGAAGACGAAGTAGACGCTTCGGGAAGGGAAATTGCAGGGGAAGTCTGAGAGGGCGGAGAGAAAAGAAAAAGAGAGAACAACGAGGAGAGAGAGAGTGACAGAAAGGGGAAAGGGTGACCGAGGAGGGAAAATCAGAGAAGGACAGCCCAGAGGAGAGGAAATTTGGAATAAACTAATAGTATAATATATTTAACTAATAACTATAATATATTTGACTAATAAGCATGTAACACTATAAGTAACCTTTATGGTTTCCTATTCGTAGATATGCTGGTGATTTCCTTCTTGCCTAGGGTCTTTTTTCCTGCTGAAACTGCATCTTCAAAATTAATGCATATATTGATTGAAATCATGGCGCTTTGTTTCAGTGGCATTTATCAATATACGCTTGGAATATTTATTCAACTGCATCTTCAAAATTAATGCGTATATTGATCGAAATCATGATGCTTTGTTTTCATTGCATTTGTCAATATACACTTGGAATATTTATTCAACTGCATCTTCAAAATAGTTGCTCTCTAGGACTGCGTCTTTGGTGAAGGATTTGTTGACATTGAATTGCTTCTTGAAAGCCTTTTTTTTACCGAGGCTATCAACAAATGTGAACTATTTGGAGAATCCTTTTGGATATGTTAAATGCAGAATGAAAATAATTGAGAAAAATCAATGGAAAATTTCAGAAACTAGTGATAGTTTGTTAATATTTGCCTCCATATTTATTTTTTTACTCAAATTTCATGCAGTCCAAGTGCATCTAGACTAACATTTATTCCCTCTCTTCATCAGGTCTCGCAGATGTCGATGTCGAGGAGACGTAGTCTTTCACCAGACCCCAAGGTTTCCGTTTCCTATGCCCTATTAGATGCCACAAAGCAACAAGCATTCCTCAATGCTTTTGATAAATCTGGATTTAAATCATCAAACACTGTCCTGTTGGCTTATAAACCGCGGAAGGGGAAGTATGCAGCATTAGTAACAGAAGTAACAATGGAAGAAGCAGAGAAATTTGTCAGTTCTATTCTAAGTGGTGATGTCCCATTTGATAAGACACGGAAAAAGCCCACAATCAAGTAAGCTGACTGAATTGTGTAAGGTCTAGGCATTATGTACATAATGGAAATTGTTTTAAATTAACTGACAGTGTAGAGCAAATGTAAAGCAAACAGAGTGTGGAGCAACATGCAACAACTCGTATGTCTAGAACCAGATATGGTCTAGCTTGGGAGGCCCATACGTGATAGTTGGCACTCCTCCATGCACCCCATTCCCCTCAAGATAGAGAAAATACTTTTTCAAGGGGCAAAATGAGTAATTTATGGTCCCTCCACAGAAACAAATTGAGGGGGCTGCTTTTTGCGGTGGACCAAAGCAGCCTCTGCTTTGCCAGATTTCATCCAAGACGGCTTGAATTAAAACATGTGGGGGCTGATCTTGATCACTTCTCTGCATTTCTTCACACAGCTTGTATCCCCATTTCTTCACTGCTTTTCTTCATTTTGCACTGGTTTTGCATTTTCATTGTTGCACTGGAGGACAGTGTTCCTTATTCCATCTTCAATCCTCATTTTGCAGAGCACAATGAAATTTCTTCAAATTGGTCCTCCCGAAAATTTCTTCAAAATCAGTGCAAAATGAAAAAAAAAAACAGTAAATAGAGAAAAGAGAAGAAATAAAGAGCAGCGGTGCAGCCATTAGATTTCATCCAAAGAATGGAAACAGGCAAAGCAGAGGCTGCTTCAGGCCCCACGAAGCAGCACCCCTCAATTCCACAGAAACTGTCAATGACTATGATTAATACACGTGCCATGGAGCTCATTGGACACAACATGGTCGAACTTTGGAGCCTGGTTACTAAAATTTTGTTTAATTAATTGCTGATTGAGTGCTACAAAGATTGCATATAAGTGAACGTATGTGCGAGTGTTTTTTGGGTGAAATTTAGGTCGATTTATTACCTTCTCAATCTTCTTATTGTTCATTTATATGTTGTTAATTGCCTCGTAGTTGCTTTGCTTTCTGTGACACAATTTGATCCTTGTCCATCTTAGCATGTATTTGAGTTTGTTGATGACTCTAGTAGTTCTCCTCGATGCATTGGGAAGATTTGTGGGAATTAAATATTTTTGTGTCCTGTTAGGATTCATAGAGGTTGAACGACATATATTATGCTGAGTGCTTAGACATGCTACATAAGTCAGTAATTTGATAAACATTGTCCATGAAATGGTGGTGCAAGATTAAAAGGTCACTCAAGGGGATGATATTCGAAAGATTAGATACAAGCAAGAGGCAGTACCATATTTCACTTGAGGGGATGAAATTTATAAAATTGGGGCAATTTGAATGGATGCTGATAAGAAAAAAAAAAAAGGCCAAGGAAGATGAGGATTTTTTGAACTTTTTTTTTTTTTAAAAAAAAAAAGGGAACTGTAAGAGTTAAGAGAAAACTTGGACAATTACGTTTATAAGATAGATTTAACATAGTTTGATATGTTATCACATTCTGAGTAATCTAAATTGTTAGAATTAAAATTCCTATGGTAAGAAGTGTGAGGATGATTACAATGGAAAGAACCCTACGAAGACTGTCTCCTGCCTAAAGAAAGGAGGTTTTCACCCAATAGAAAAGCATGAGGAAGGATTTGGGAAAGTGGGGCCTATGTCCCAGGAACTATGGAAGAGTTGCTAACGAAGGTCATATCTATCAGGCACACATGCCTATTCCCCAGGAACTACAGAAGTGTTAGAAAGAGCATAGAGGCTAAGCTCCTTGCAAAAGCCCCGTTGCACTTGATATCCAACCTATCTGAAGCCAGTTGAGATTACGATGGCTTGACCTGAAAATTGTGGGACTTGAGATAATGAAGGGCCGGACTTAGAAAGAGAGAGGAGGGAGAAGGAACAGATGAAGGGCCAACTGAAAGGGAGTAGGCCATTCTAGATGATTTTAGGGGACTACTGTCCGCATTGATCCTACTGTGGCTCCTCTTGCTGATTCTGCCATTCCCACATCCACTTTTGGTGCCACTGCATTTTGATCAACTGATCCAAAAAGTCTCCTACTCCTATGCCACGGCCACCTACCTCGCATCGGCTTTCATTGGCCCTGGCATATGCTCTGTGACGGCCTCACTTGGTTTTTGAATTATGACCTGCTCGTAAGACAATTTTTTAAATGGCCAGGTTAACTAGGCATTGCTCTATGCATTTCATTCTTATTTATATTTATCGCCAAGTGTGTGTTTTGAGGGGGGTAGCGTGCATTACATCCCCATTTGTAAGCCATCTATCATTGTCTATTTGATAGATGTTTACCTGATGTGATTTAGTACTTTGGATTTGATGATTGAAAAAGTAGTATTGACACCTATTAAATGCTGGTGGCAAAGTTTATTTCGTTTTTCAAGAAACCGTGTTCTATCAAAAGGTGGCCTATGCAGTACAAACCATGTGTTACGGGCCTTGCTATTTTTTGTTTTTCTGTTTTTACTTTTTGGCTGTTTTGTTGATTTTCTCATGGCAGTTCAATTTGTTTTGTCGGTTTTGGTTGTTTCTTTATTCAGTTGGGTATTTGGTTGGTTTCCAATCAAATTTGGCTTTGCTCCAACTGATTTCAGTTGGATTTTTACTATATAGGTATTGTTCATGCACAGTGAATGAAAGAAGATCTGAGATCTCTGTACTCTCTCTCAGTTGTTCTCTCTA
>JAODPA010123095.1:0-17817 GCA_025585075.1 Nepenthes mirabilis
TCACCAAATATGAAAAAATAAAAAAAAATAGTCAGCAAATAAGTGTCCACAAATAAATGAAGTGTAAGCTTTTCTGTCTTTTAGTAATATTTATCGTACACTCCACATATTTTAATAATTGAGTCAGTAAAATTAAATTATTTTATTTTATTCAAAATTCTTTACTTTCCTTGTTAAAAAGCGAACATCCAACTTCATGGTTGGATACTCCGCACAGCAATCCTCATCTTAGGCCATCTCCAATTCAATAATCAATCATCACCACCCGTCCCCTCGCCCAGCCGCCGCCAAACCACCACAATCAGCTTCCAACCATGCCATCTTCGCTCTCAGCGCTTCAAACCACCACCAACAACACCGCCTCCTACCTCCATACCCTCCTAGAATCAGCTCGTCCCTTCCTCCGCGGTGAGCTAGAAAACGTCGACGAGAAACTCCCGTCCCTCGTCGCGCTCCTCCGCTCAGTTGGCGCCGGAGAGTGTTGGCACAAGCACGGCACCTTCCTTGATCACCTCGTCGACATATACAAAATTCTCAAGCTTTGGAGGGCGCCGGACGCCGTATGCCTCTGCGGTCTTTTCCATTCCGCTTACTCCAACTCCTACGTCAACCTCGCCATCTTCGATCCCTCCACCGGCCGCGACACTGTTCGACACCACGTGGGCGATGCCGCCGAGCGGCTGATCCACTTGTTCTGCGTCGTCCCCCGGCAGCCCCTCATCCACGACGACCTCCTCTTCCACTACTCGGACTCCGAGCTAGTCGAGCACCTCAGGGCGTCCGAGGTCTCTCTAAAGAGGATGCGAGAGAAGCGGGAGAGCGATACAGAGGAGGGGTGGAGGAAGAAGCTCAATTCCATACTCCCTCACGATGGGATCGAAGTGGACCACATTAAAACTGGAGAGAGAATAAGGGTTTCCAGGAGAGTTGTTGCAGTTTTCCTCATGATGACAATGGCTGATTTCAGCGATCAGCTCTTCAGCTTCCAGGATGCTCTGTTTGACAACATCAATGGACACTTGGAGTTCCTGGGCAACAATTTTACATCTCTGTGGCCGGGAGACGGGAAGCCGGGGCTCTGGATGAATTCAATATCAAGAATGGGGACGCTGTATTCGCTGATAGTGAGAGAGGAAGAGCTCTTCATGGAGGAGAGGAGGGCAGGTGGCTTAGAGGCTGAGGAAGGGAGAGATGAGGACATAGAGCTGGTGCTGCCGCCAGTCTTCGACGGCTGCACGAGGGTGCTGGGCGCGGAGGAGCAGAGGGAGGCAAGGGATTTGTACTGGGAAGCTGTCTGTGATGTGTCAAAGGGAGGGTTTGAGAGAACAGGGGAGTTGCTGTTGAGGTGTTCTGAGAAGAACCCATTTGTGGGGGAGCCCCACGTAGTTTTGGGTCAGTTTTATTTGAGCAAAGGGAGGTACGAGGAAGCTCAGAGGGAGGCTGAAAGAGGGCTAACCCTTTTGCTGGAGTGGGGCAGCCCTTGGGATAAGAGGATGACCTGGGAAGGATGGGTTGCTTGGTCCAGGGTCCTGTTCATGAAATCCAAAGAGAGAGATTGGCCTCGTACTTCTTGGGGCATCCTTAACTTAGGCCTTGTGAAGTGAATCCCCTATACTTTCTTATTACTTACAATCCTAATAACTAGCAAAGGAGGGTCAGATTCGAATTGAGGTCTTTGGATATTTTTCCCTTTCCCTGCTTGATCAGTGACAACTGATGATCATTGTATTGTATGAGACAAATCAGGTTAAAGGAAGTAAAATAATAGAAATTATGTGATGGCACCAGTGCTTCTGAATGTAGTTTTCCTTTCTGATTGTTGGGGGAGAGTGAGACGGGAGATTAGGGGCAGGGCCAAGGTAGAAGAGGGAATTCTATTGGTTTGTTTCTTCTGGAAAGGCAACTTTCTGATCCATGATCAAAGCAGTCGTATGCCCTACCATTAATGATAAATCTATAAATATTTAAAATTTATACATATAAACTAAAAGCTCATTTTGAAACCAAAGAGAAGAATCGTTCTTAAAGTGCAAAGATCAAATATTGCTCTTTAACATCAAAGGAAGCACATATAAGTAAATACGAGTTACTTTTGATTAAATGATAGAAATAAAGAGTAAGTCCAAGAAATAAGAAATAATATGATAAAAATAACTTAAGATCACTCATTTTCCTAGAAAATATTGAAGTAAGTCAAATTCAACTATCAAACCAGATTTATATAACCATCTCAACTAGTAACATTCAAGGCACGACATATGATTTCATATGTCGTTACAGAATATTATTCTTAACGGTAATCTTTTATTAAAATAACTATTATATATATTATGGGGCGAAGAACCCAATAACTATGGCTTTCTGAAATAGCAAGTTGGCTCAGGCTCTCCATTTTCCAGACCCAGATGCACCATAGAGTTAGCCACTAGCTAGAAACAGCCAGCAGCCAGGAGTCACCCTCCTCTTAAAAACAAGTCATTTGCAACTTGGATTTTCCTCCTCAAACAGGAAGACTTTTGTCCACCATATCTATCATTTAATACCATATTCGGAATAAATTTCCGGCTCATGATCTCAACTGTAAGGAATATGCACCATGTAGACTCAGATATGCAACAATAAAATTTGAATTGTTGATAATAGATCTAACTATGTCATTATAAATTGCATTTAGCAACTGCGCCAACATAAGCTGTTTTATGGAACATAGACCACAACCCCAAGATTTGATAAAAGAAAGGTGCATTAGCAGTTAATACGTTGCTTTTGGCAATGGTGGGATTTTCCCTCCTTTGCCATGCATTTGAGTAGATGAGAGACCGACCCAAATCTCAAATCTTGATTGCTTGCGTTTTCTGAACTACTTTGGTAATAATACCGAACACATTAGTACAAACTATATATTCCAAAAATATATATATATATCAGTAATGCCACAGAATTTTATAGTGCAATATACATGCTAGTAATTCTCCTTACATCACAGAAAAAAGAAAAAAAAAGTTTTATTCCCCCCAAAAATCCATCCAAAACCTTATTTTTGGAATTAAATAGAACTAAAATTGCTTATAAAACAATCTGTCCTATCCTAGCTAAGTTACTAGACCAATAGTATAGAAGAAAATTTTGGCAATCTAGTAACTAATTTAAAATGTCTAAATATCATGCTCATATCTCGAGTATCAGATGTCCAACAAGGGTACTTTCGAGACAGAGTGAAGACTCTAGGTGATAATCTCTTTACTTGTTTTTGTCCTGGTTAAAGCATCACATTTTCACTGTTTCTGCATGATGCATCATGTAAGTTATCATGCCAACAAACATTATTTAAATCTTCAACAAATATTCTAACATTTATATACCCAATGTGACCTATAGACAACTATGCAAGTTCATAGCTTTTATGATATCTACATAAAATAGAAATACTTACTACAAACAAATGTGAAATAAAGAACATGGCAACAATGATTGAAACAAACACAAGGCAAAGCATAGCCAGGGAGATCTCACCGCAGATTGGAGAAGGGGGGGTTTCCCCAGAAAACACACAAGAATGTAATAGTCAAATACCGTAATAGAAATCAATTCCATAGCTAAATTGGCATTTGAACAACTTCAAATTTTATAACGAAAAACTTCAGTTCAGTTTACAAGAAACATGACAGTGTTGTATAATGAAGTTTATACAAATAAAGTTAGAAATTGCAATGTTTACGATAAATATGGCACACCTGTTCTTGATCCTGTTTCCATGAAAAACATCACTTCCCTCTCCTGTTAAATTTTGAAAAGAAAACCGATGTTATCCAAATACTGGTCAACACCAATCAAGTGTTGCTATGATTCTCCTAGCAGAGAGGCTCTTATATCTACCCAACAGTTAGGATTAAAAGTTGAGTTAATAAATGATGGCGATTGCTTCAAATAATTTAAATAGCTATTCAATATCCATCATTCATCTATCTAACTTCTAATTTCAACCGTTAAGAGGATATGAAAATCTCCCTACTAGATTCTCGCACCTATCATGCCAACAAAATTACATAGACACACGCTCTCTTTTGCATACCCTCTCAGTGAGGCCAATATAGGCATGAGTGTGGGGATGCCCTTGTTTACACAAACGAACACACACAGGTGTGAAGCAACGTTCATTCCTGTACTAATTCATTTCGTAAATAGGGTAACAACAACCAATCCCCTCTACAAGTAAGCAATTCAGAGGACGCTTGGAATATGCGAAAACTTCCAGATAAAAGGCTTCAGTTAACAACCAGACTGCAACTAATTCAGAGATAATGAAAGATGTTGATCTCTTTCACAAGACAAGATCCAAACCATCCTGCATATTCTAGCATTTGCAAAGCATCTTACTAAAGTGAAACGCCTCAAAGCCAGTACAAAGCCAAGAGAGGAAAATTTTTTCCTTGTCTACCTTCAATCTGTTTTTCAAGATAGGCAAACATCAATCAGAGCTAATGCCAGCAACACTAGGACAAGTGAAATGTACTACACCCATGAGACAACAATGAGAGCTAAAAATCAACCTGTTGGCAACCAACCACACATCAATGAACATTGACGACACACCCAACAGTGAGCATTCACTGATACCCATAACTAATGCCAGCAATTAACATCGCTCACAATTGATAATAGAAACCAGCAATGAATGATTGATAACCGAACTGGCAACATGCTTCTAATGCATGAAAGATAGATGTGCAGCCAAGACATGCAAACAAACAAGGGAAAGACCAGCCTCGATAGCCATCACCTGCTATCAATTGCCAATAACTGACAAGACAAGCGATAAATAAACTTATTTCACTGTTGATCAGATGATAACCAAGCAGGCCAGTGATTTAGCATTAGTTTTTATTAGTGTCACCGTGACTTTGTCCAATACATTATCATCACGAGTGCCATTTCTTTGTAGGATTACATGCACATCTAAAAATATTCACTTTGCCTTTACCCTTTTTTTGAACATAAATGGCACTAATGCGCTTCTGGAATTGCCTGTTGCTTATGATTATAGTGGCCAGCACGCTTTTCTGGAAGGGAAGGAGCATTGAATCATGTATAATAGTGGCAAATCAAAAACTCAAATTAATTATTTCACCTGAGCCCCAAGGAAAAAACATCGTCAGCATTGTATAACTTTAAAACCATTTTTGGGGGCAAAGCTTGACTACCTAACATCACTTATTTATTTTGGATATGTGTCTTAAGAAATGGAGGAGGAAGAGGACACAATATAATTGACCAAAGACTAAATGATGGAACTTAAGGGAGTGACAAGTAAGGTCTCTTTGGCGAGAAGATAATAAATGAAGTCCCTTAGGGCCTCTCTAAGTGAGTAGTAATATGATATGGAAAAATATGACTAATGGCATCCAAATAGCAGCCATAAGGAGTTTAGGGGGATTACAAGGTAGTAGACTATGCCAAAAAGAAGCTCTTCGTGGTTGTGAAAAGAGTCAACAAGAAAGTAAAAGCTAAGAGAGATTGTTATAAGCATTGTCTAATAGAAATTACAAGAATTGGAGATGTGTAAATGTGCTAAAAAGGTCAAGAAGGTTGTGAGGTGAAAATTTAACGCATGTGAGCACTTGTATAAAGGATTTAAAAAAAAGGAGGTAAAAAAAGCATATTTCTAGACTAGTCAAAGTACAAGATAGGAGAACAAATACTTGAAACAAGTGAAAGTGTATCAACTATCAAGTTAGGAAGTACTATGCAGGTGGATATCTTACCGCATGAGTCAGACATGGCTGAATCAGCTCAGGTAGGCTGGCTCAGACTGAGAAGCTCGAGCGCGTGATCGGTTGTCATTTCCTTTTCTTGCTATCATCGGGCTCAACAAGCTGCACAGGAGCAGCCGGTATCCTAAACCACCATTCTCTTATCCGCCTTTGAAACCTGTAACTGCTGTCCTTTCTCAAGGGCATCTCCCTAGTATAAGCTTCCACCAGACCCAGCAGGATTATATGTCTCAGAGGTACGAAGGCAAACACCATGGCGGCCACAACCATTAGAACAGCAACCCTCTCTGTAGCCTGGAGGGTAGAGAGAACCAACAATCAAATACTATAATTGTAAGTTGATTTATTGGCTGCATCATTGCAGAAATAAAATTCACATACAGGGACACCTTTGGACAATGTGGCGTCTCATCCACCGTTCACATTAGTGGGCCCACATATTAATAGATGAACGGATGGGAGGATGACCCTATAATATTATTCTATATTTGTCGGGGCAATACAAAGCTGAGAAGGCAGAGAATAGAGGTCATGCTGTCAGCAACTTGAGAATAGCAATACTTGATTGCAGAATTTTTAGAACCTTTGTGTAAGGTCAAAACCAACCAGGCTTTCTGGACGGGGGCATTAAGCAAATTAGTCAGTCAGTTCAATGCCATACTAGGGAATTGGGGCTCGGCAGATTAGCAAGTGCATCAAACCAGTCTGGAAAATGCGAGCAAAAGCATCAAATACAAAGCAAGCCTCCATGAATTTCAAATAAAGTTAGGGCAGATGAATTGTGTAAGCTTAAAAGAAATTCAAGAAATGCTAACAAAACCTTTTTCACCTCCCTAGTGAATCAATTTCTTCTTATGCGTAGGGAACAGATGATCTGTCCTTCAAAGAGGGCGTTCACTGTGAATGATAGTCCCAGAAACAACAATTTTATTTGCACAAAGTTTCTGTTCACCAACCAGTCACCTAGCACGAGATTTTGAGTCTCGCATATCTGCCATTTCACTGGCAAAGAATCTTGAAAAATTAGGGGACTGCCAAATATTTTCTCTAATCACTGTTTACGAATTGTATTGGGTTATTCTGAATCTGTAACTGGTTGGTTTACAAAATGTTTCTGCAAAGAGAATTCCTTTCAGAAGATACCATGTCCACAAGAAGCAGAAAACATAAACATACTGTCAAAATGGATGATCATGCTATTAATCTATTACAGATGGCTCCCACAATGCAAGTTCCTATAAGAAGTCGACAAGGCAAACAACTCGTACTTTAGATGTTTCCTTGAAACCTTCAACACAATTGTGGAATAAAATATTAGCTGATATATACTAATATTAGAGGCCCTTGATACTGATAATATCGCAATGAAATCGCCACATGTCAGTCAATATACCCAATAATTTCAAATACATCAGTATATATTTGCAGGTGTCAGTACATCAATACCAATACATCATTACCCATATGACAGATACTGATACTGATATTTTCACCAAATTGTTCATATGCGATAACATTGTAGGTAGCCTATAATCATAATCCTTAAATCATATATTATTAAAGCCACACAGAGAGGGAAAATTTGCCAAGTGCTCAAGTCAGCCAAACCTAGACAGTAGTTACAGAATGTGACAATTTAGAAAAATACCTGTGGAAGTACAGCAAATAAAAGGGCTCTAATCTTGAGAAGAATGATATTTCCTGCTTGAATTAATGTTTCAACCTGAGCAACTGCTTCCTGTAAAGTGATGAGCCTCTCCACTGCATTCTGATTGGGAGGGGGTGTTATTTTTAAGGCTTTCACTGGCTTCCCTTTGTTTATATATCTACGCCATAGCATAAGGACCGCAAGGAACACTAGAATCGATGGCAATATATACCCAATCCATCCACTGAAAATCAGATAATTACACACCATTAATTTGATAAATCCATACAGCATACCAGATCCTGTATGACATTCAGAATCACAAACGGTTGGACAAAAATAGCAGTAAACTATACGGATAATAACAGCATCCATGGCTAAAAGATAGTCTGACATGATGTAGTGGCATGACATAATCTCTCTCTCTTTCTCTCTCTCTCTCTCTCTCTCTCTCCTGAAGACCAGAAACTAAAGAGGGAAAGAGGAAAAGAAAAAGAAGACCAAGAAAAGAGATGAGAGAAAACAATGAAACCTATTCTTCTCAAAGAAATTGCTGCCAGTGAAACAAATCATGGCAAGCAAGTTATCCCCGGCATCCTCTTGCAATCTAATATTTAAAAATATCATGGAAAGGAATACAACAATGATCCCAAAAATATCTTCAGTGTTCTTGCTCTCTCTCTCCCCCCAACACACAAAACACACACACAAAGAGAGCTCATTGAACTGTTAAAACCAAGTCTGAGATAACTTGTAGATTCAGTTCAGTTTGGTACAGGGGTAAAAAAAGGTAGGGGGAGTTGTTTAAAGGAGAAAAGAGAATCGTTTGAAGGGTAAAAATTTTCCCCATTTGCCCCAAAAGCGTCCTCAGGAAATACTACTTGGTAAAATAAGTAAAAAATCAGTGAACAATCCGCATGGCAAATTATACAACGAAGAAGTGTCTAAACGAGAAATGAGGATAACTATAGCAGAAGAAATTCATTTTTTGTTTCGTTTTATAAGTTATGAACCAAGTCAGTTAACCATTAACATGAAGAACAGGAAAAATAAGAAAACTGCAAATACTCATACAAAAGAATACTGGTACCAAGAATGAGTTTTTTAAGACCCCGTTAAACAAGGAAATCCTATATTCTATTTCTTCTAGAAATAGTGGGATACCACAGGAAGTTCACCAAGTTCATCAAACTGAAGGAAGGTTTTAAACACTATACATTACAGTGAAGATGTGCACATCGCTAGCCTTCTTCCTCAAGATTCTTTTTCAAGATGATGCAATGGAAGTACATCTATACAGTTACCAGACCATCATCTTAATTCTTAACAGAAAAATCCTCTGTTGGACTATGAGTCACCATCACCATGAGCAAGGAGATTGGTGCAAGTAAAAGATTGGGTATAGGTCAAGACTGACTGGTCTGAATAATTGATCTTGTTCAAAGCTCGTGGCCAGATAGCAAAATGCAATTTTCAAAATGGAATTCTGCTTGACCAAGTCAGTTCCATGAGGTCTTTGGTTTCTATGGGGTCATTTATCATAAAAAATATCAATTATTCTTTCATTGGCAATCTATTAGTGAAGCTCTACCAAACCATATACACAAATGACTAGGGAAGTTATGAACCTAAAACAATAATATCCAAAGGTAATCAAATTCATTTCTGCAGTAGGCAAAAAAGAATATTGACCTGTATTTACCTCAAGATTGAATAGCACATTAGCAGCAAAAACATTGTTGATTTCAGAGGATCTTCCCATAATGCCAAATTCTGAATATGCTTAGCTATAAAAATTATTGGGAAGAGTAACTCCTGCAAGCATTATAGGAAGGGATGGAAAGTAAAAGATTCAGACGACAATGGTAAAAATCATGATGAGCATTCTATAATACATAAAAACAACAAAAATAGGAAAGACAACAGGGAGAAAGACAAAATAGGGAAAGTCAAAAGACAGTCAAGAATCAGATATCTAGAAGAGTCAGGAGGTAATGAAGTCTTGATTCAACCAGAACTGATGATTTACGCCTAGGAAGCAACCATACAGAGACAGATTACAGGACACAACGAGGCATGGACACGACAACCCATAATTTTTTATAAAAAGGGCATCAATAGTAAGGACAAGTAGACGCAAAACTCAAGTTTCTTATTAATATGGGAATATAATTGATAGAACAACAATATTTTATACTAAATAAGCCAGTAAAACTTTAAACCCATGAAAATGGCATATTTATAGAGTATAAGATCTCTCTCCCTCCCTCTATTTTTCTTGGATGGGGAAATAGCTACCAAAAATACTTTTCAAATCTCTCAGTTGGAAGAACTCCAAACCTCTGAAAGCAAGCTCTCTCTCTATTTATTTGGGGGTGGGTAAGCAATCAGTTTGAGTAATGGACATAAATAGCTAGTTGACTTAAATTAAAGACTAAATTTGGGTTTTTTTTACTAATTAGCACAGAACTAAGTTTATCAAAAGATGCCTTTTGTTATAAAAACTAAAACAGAGTCAAGACTTATCCCGCATGTGCCAGATTTAATGAAAATTCCAAATGCATCTAAGCATGTTGGTCTCAGGTAAGTGTTGTACAATGAAAATCTACTTAGAAGATGTGCCGGGATCCTAGACTTTAAGATCTGATTCTCTCTTCATTTTTTCTTGGTTAGGGAAAATAGCTACCAAAAACACTTTCCAACTTCTCTCACTCTCTAATATCTAATTGGAAGAGTTTTAGACCATCAACAACACTCTTTTACTTTCTTAAGTAATGGGTTTGGATGGCAAGTTCTTCTCAACAAAAATCAGCTTTTATTTTTTGCTAATGAGCACTAGAGTAAGCTTTTTCGATTTTCAAAATTACAAAGGAGACAAAGACTTGTTCCTTGAGTCTCTTTATTCTGTCCATGACATGTTCGATTGTGTTTGAAGCATGCCAATGTCAGATACATGTTCAACACCAATATGCTACAAGGAGTAAGTGTATGTGCTTCGCCAATATGTTCTGTCATGTTCCCTTGTTCTTAGTTTATCTGGTTCCACATAAATACAGGTCCACATGCCAGAAAATAAGATTCTTATGGACTTCAATTGAATTAATTAGTCAGCAATTAAAACACCAACTGGAAACAAATGGTTCAAAAAATCTATAGTTGCAGGAGTTATTGAACTTGAGATATCAAAGGTAAGAAGAAGACTACAGAATAACCTTCATCACTGATAAATTTGTGTCTATTCCATCCACTTTGAATTGATTCACAGTTGCTTGTGCTGCTTCAGCCTCTCCTGTATCAACTTTTGATTGCTTTACCACCTTTTCTAACAGATTTGTTTCACCAACACAAACATATCCAGCAGAATACACAGCTTCTGCATCCACATCTGCACCTTTATATGTAGTCAAACAAAGTTTACTCAGTGTCAGAAGTGAGACTGGAGACACCATCAGCTGCTGTTTCGTGTATGCCAACCCAGATGCATTTCCTTCAATGTTTGTATCCAAAAATGCCAATTGACTTGAAAGAGTTTCTAAAATTGCATCACCACCAGGAAGACTTTCTGCAAGGTTAAAAGGAAGCAATGTTTTGTAATGCGATGGCAATACATGGAAAGCTTCTCTAACTGCACGGCATCGAAATACAGCCAGAGTTGCCCTGGCAATTGCTTCAGACCGCTGAATCCCTTTGAGATTATATTTCCTAATGAATCTATGGACACGTAAAATCTCCAGACAAACATCCAACCAATAGTCCCGACGCGAACTTCCTTTAAATTCAGGAAACTCTAGATACACAGGTTCTGCTCTGTAAATGAAGTAAGAAGCAATGTAGAGATTTCAACTAAAACAAAAGCACCAAAATTTTGATGTGATCACGAGGCATACACTGATGTTGATTTGTACATCACAGCTTTGTCAAACAGGCGAGCACCCAGTGGTCCAGTCAATTCAGGCTTTACAACTTGTTTCAGGTCCATTGATAGATCATATCTGATAGGTTTATCATATAAGCCCACTCCCAGTGACTCAAAGTAAAGAGCGCAGTTAGTCAGAGTCAGCCTCCCTGTTTTCACCGTAGATATAATAGGCATCAAACAAGCAGTGTGAAATAAAAGTGGAATACAGAGCTTCTGAGTAAGCTCAGAACTACTGAGTTGTTATATACACCATGAACGGAAAAGCATGTGCTGATATGTCAATCACAGGAAAACAATTTAGCACAAAACCTATAAATCATTTTTCTTGACTTTGGATATATGATCATTCATAGTTAACTTTTTTTTGGCTATGCCTTCGTATTTAATCATTGTTATCTCTACTTTGGTTGTTTTTGAAGGCTAATTTCTACTTAGCCTGTGCAGGAGACTGACCTTTCTCTCAGTTAGATGGATGCCCAGTCATGCTCTTCATCTCTTCACTTTTACAAAGACAGAATGTTAAATGGGAATGAATATATTCAGTTTGTTTGTGCTTGATGAGGTCATCTGATAGAGGGATTATGAGATAATGAAAGTATAACGCATGCATTAGATTATCAAATGGTTGCTACAGGCATCAAAATTTTTGGGGAGGAAAGAGGTTAAGGACTAGGAGAGTTGACATAACCAGCAAAGTCAGCCATGTTGAATGAGTTCATTCCGAACCTCCATCAGAAGGAAATCAAAGCAAATTATCCAGTGCAATCCATTGACCATTCAAGTCTATTGGTCACAAGAGGGATGCCAATAGAAATGCTGGACTATTACCCATAGTAACATTCATTTTATCTTGCAATCGATTTTTTCTTAAACCATAGCTAAAAACAATTCAATGGATGAGACGCAACGTCACATGGGTAAATCTGAAAGATCTAATCAATTGGGTGAATGGAATAAAGTTGATTGGCTCTAGAGCAGTGAGAACAGGATGGAGAAATATCCAAATCCTTCATTTACATGAGGTAGATAAAGCATCCAAGGCTGCTAACTGGAATCAGCATCCTCAGTTTATCATCCATGACTCAAACCTGTTTTCTTATTTCTAGAGAACCATAACCTGATCAGTGTTCCATTTGTTTTCATCTCAAAGGGAATAAAACCATCTAAAAGAGGAAAAATAAAGTTGACATCCATCTCACTGTTTCTGATAAAATCTGTAGAGGAAATTCGACTTACCAGGCCATGCTGATATTCCAACATGCTGTAGAACGGGTTGTGTGGGGACTGTACCATCAACATCTAAGACAATCTCCCCCTCACTAAGTTGAAGGTTAGATGATGCTCCTAAGAAATTTCTTGCAGTTTTAATCACCCTGTAAAAGATAGAATCTTTTCTAGAATAAAACAATTTGATAAATTCTATTCTTACATGATTATAAAGTTTTGAAAATGCTAATATATATAAGGAAGGCAACACAGAAAGGCACAAAGATATTGAATATGACTTTGCCCACTGCATGTTACATATATGCCCACCAATCAAAGAACAGTCACGATAGTGATCCAAGAACTTGAAAGCAAAAATGAAAAATCAATTTGCAGAGAGTTGCATGGATATGATGGCTCTGTTAGTTAGGGAAAAATATAAAATTATAAAATTAGGGAAAATATAAAATTGGGAAAAAAAATTGAGAATAGTTTGATATTTTTCCCTCTAATGAAATGATGAGACATGACATGACTTTTTTATAGAAAGATCAATGCCAAATTTATGCAGAGAATAGATAACAGATAAAAAGGTAAAAAAGGGAACAAACTTTAAAATGGTTAAAAAAATAGTGCAATATGGAAGGGATTCACTGGGATTATAAAGAATGGATGAGGCTTTCAGATAGTGCGCACTGAAACCTGAGGAGGAGAACACAACAGATGGCAATAATAGGTGATGAAATCATCTAGAAGCATAGATGAAATTGGTATTAGTATCAGCATTGATCGCGGTTGTATCGGCATTGGTATCAATAATACATATCAGTATCAGATATATCGGACGAAAATTTTTTTTTGAAAGTCATAAACTGACAAACCTATATCAGCTAATATATCAATTGTACTGGCTGCATTGGTCGATATATCGGCTTTGTCAACTAATACGAAAACATATTACGACATTGTCATGGTATTAAAAAATATCAATATTTGGAGGCCCAAATACCGATATATATTAGCCGATACTTATCATCTTGGCCGATATTTGCATCCATATCCAAGGCATGACAAAAGAGAGACACTTATGCTCGTGCTTAGAGCCATTTTTTAGCAAGATGACTGAGTGGTCACATACCACAGTGAGATGTTCAACATTGCCATCTTAAATTATCCCTTGTACCGGAAGGAGATGTACAATGGTTGTGAAACACTGGAGGCACTATTTGGGATAAAATACATGACTTAGAAGAATGGATAAAGACAAACATAAAATTTACACCTGAATACTAAAAATGGCAATATTCCTTTCCCAATAATACTCCACGAATGATCCTAACACTATCCAGCATTATTCAACAAAAAGAGAAATATGTCTACATAATTGCATGGATATGGTAGCAACACCATGTGACAGATTCTACGTCCCTCAATTAAACCATGTAGAGATGGTAAATTCACTGAAGCATCAATATTAAATCTGTGTATACGGATCACAATATTTAGGGGAATTCCAGATTTGAAATAAAACCACAGCAACATACCTTTTCGAATTCTTATCTATTTGGAAACTGAAAATTGAAACTGATTTTATAATGATCTTTAAAGATAAACCACAGAATTGTGCACAATCCAGATATCTTTACAAAAGTACAAGCAGTCCAACAGTAGAGAGCGATTCAACAGCTTTAGAAAGACTGCACAAGGTTCTCTACATAGACACTGAATGCACTCACACAAACAAAAAGAAAAAGCAGTATGTCAATTCCTCAGCAATGACAGCACAAGCACATGAAGATTGCATGCAAAAAACAGAGTGCATATAAAAATGACATCTAAGTGGATATTGCATTTCTTCTATTATGGTACAATTATTCTATTATAGTATAGAATACTACCTGCATCGTACAGTTTTATAGAAAAAAACAGGAAGAGAAAAGAAAGGAAAAGAAAACAGTTCCAGAAATCAATAGGGGCCAAATACATGTTTTTGAAGCACATATAAACAAGTAACCATGCAATATTGATAATTAGTAATCCCAATTACCAATGTAAATCATATGCCCAGCATTAACCAAGATTATCTTACCTAAGTAAAATTGAATATGCACTTAAGAAAATAGAGAACGAAAAGGAAAAGAAAAAGGAGAAAAAGCCAATCTGCAAAAAGTGTCTTCATGGTAGCTACAGCAGAAAATAAATACTGTCCAGTAATTATATGATATGAAACAACCACATCACAAAAGCATCTATGCCAAATTTAGTTGGAGGCCACCGAAAGTTAATATATATTATTTCCACAACAAACAAGCCATTCTGTCAAGAAGTTAAGTGTAGAGGTTATAAAAGCATAATACATAATATTTCCACAAAGTCAAAGCCTATTACAATCTGCGAGATAAGCAATTAAGCATCAGGCAATACCATAATCCTCACCAAGTCAATATACAGGTCACTCTCATAAATAACTAGAATTATTTAAAGTGATATAGATAAAGAAGCAGGACCAAACCTGAGAAAGGTCTGTATGTACTTATCAAAAATCAGAAAATGAAGTCTATGGCCTGAAGAGCTTGTGAGTGCATCAAAAAGATTTTGTGCAGTTATAACATCAGCAACAGCAGCACAAGCAGGTGCAATTCGCAAAAAAGCTTCCGGTCCAACAGATTTTCTGTCGTCTACCTGAAGAAACAAAGTCAAGGTAAAGATAAAATCCTAACCTACTCCACACAATTAGTGGGTACTGGAAAAAATTATCCTTCCTGGCCATTTACTCATGAATCATACAATTAAAGCACATTAAGGGTAGAAATATATGAAGCTACTATAGAGACAACCTGAACGGCCACACCATATGAACTTGAATGAAAAAAGGACCCTCCATCCTCATCTGAACTGCCCTGGTTACTATAAGCAGTTGCCTGTAATTTGACAGAATTTATTATAGTAACATCAAGCCTAAGAGACAGATACTCTCAACAAGTCTTTTGACTCAAAAACATCAACGGTTGTGAACAGACAACTTCAATACCAAAAAATACTACTCTTGGTACTAAGTATCTTACAAAGATTATAAGCTAACAATGATGCTGTCTCACTTTGTGTATGGATTCACCCTCAGCACCTGGGGTCTCCCATGCAAGCATCATGTCATATATCAAACGTCGAAACTCCTTGTTTCCCAAGTAGTCAGAATGGGTTGTCACCACATTGAGTGCCTTGTATGAGCAGAACTCCAACAAATTCCTTGCATAGGCCATTGATTGCTTGATACTATCAGGCATCTCTACATCAAAACAATTCTGCAGCTGTTCTGTAGAGATTTTAAGGATCCTGCAATTTATTCAAATGTGCTTAAGCAGGCAGAGAACTCTCCTATTATGAATATAAGGCTAATTCAAGATTTGTGAATTCTCATATCATTTGAAGGTGTAGGTACAGGATTAGTGATATCTGAATTCCTTAGAATCCTTACAATCCCACCCTCGCCAAGCAAGTGAAGCCCTTCTTTTGTAACAGGCAAAGAGTGGTACTCTCTATGGCAGGCGAGAAGTTGTTTAATTATGTTTTCGGGGACTATGTGATGCATACGAATCTATCCAGAAAAGATTCTGGTGACCAGAATGTGTAATAATCACAGATGTCTAATATAAGTTACAGGATCATGATATATGGCATTTCCCTAATGATTAACAAAAGGGTACAAAATCTGCCTATGCAGTGACTGCACCAAGGTAGAAGAGCAGATTGACTGAAGAATTATGTTCTTTTCATCTAACTATTTGGGAAGATGTATGGGATGCAAAACTTCCTGCTCAATTCCAATTGTTTTATCTGCAAGTCTTGAGCAGAAAAGGAATTAGAGGGACTGAATATCCCAGACATAAGCCCAATCTAAAGGCATGAGCTTGAAACAATTTTGAGCACTAAAGTTGCCTAGCATTATCTTTTTCTAAAGGCTAATATGGTAATAACTTAAGGAGGCTGATAAAATGCCTTGTAATGGCTTCTGAAATTGCTAAAGATCATTTAGCATTCACTCAAGGACTCTCATTAGGTGAAGTATCTTTGGTCAGAAGCTGGCAGTTCTTCTGGCCTTGCAGACAGGGAAAAAGTGGTTCAAAATTAAGTCTGCCCATAAAAATGACCCCAAGTTGCAAATTTAAAGCACAGAATTGACTATGATGATATTTGAAAACATCATATCAACCTTATAACCATATAACCTGCCTTACATTTGTCACGGATAACTTGATTTTGCTACTTTGTTTAATTAGTAAATTTAATACCGCCTTGCCACATTAATTATAAAGACTAATTATTAGCTAGCTTTGTACTCATGAAAACTACATTTCGTACGTTTATTAACTTCACAACCAAAAATCAAGTAAGACTTTTGCTATGCACAATAAGTTATCCAACTTCAGCGACATATCAAATTCATGCAGCAATGTTTTCGCATTCCATCAACATTCTTATGCTTCGCACAAGTAAGAACTATGATATTCACACAAACAAAAGAGGGCTCACCCAAGCAGTATTACTACAAACTGATCATTCACATAACAGACTATAATTGGAGAAAATATCTCAAAATGAAGCAACGTCTAAATTTCAAAATATAAATTGAAATTGTCATCCTAAAATCGAACCAACCGAACATAACAAAATGAAGGGAATCGAGAACAAGTACGTGGAACATCGAGCCACGACGGAATTTGCGAGAGGAGAGAGAACAGGAATAGGTTTAGGCGAATTGCGATCCTCATCAAGGGAACTTGAATTCTTCCGTTGAAACAAAGTCTTGATGTTATCCAAGATTCTAGGCTTAGCTTCCATTTCTTCGTTTTCCACTTCTGAAAGGCTGGAATCAAATGTCTCTCTAATTGGGATGCTCTGAGAACACACGAGATGAAGAGAATCTGAGAATGTAGCCATCGCCAGAAACAAAGTAGAGAACTGTAGGGCCAGTAGCGGTAGCCGGAGAAACTTGGCCCGGAGTGAAAAACCGACCCGATCTATTTTACCCTCGAACCGCAAGTGGAACCAACCGAAACGGTCCAACTGGATTCAACGTAATCTATAACATCCTAAACCCGGTCCTAACTAACCCGATCTTAAAAAGCGGCCTGAAAATAAAATTAGGTTTCTCCGTGGAAAGAGTTAAACGACTTGGTTTTAAATTGGGATGCAAAAAATTATAAAATAGGTATATGGAATGAATTTATATCATCAAAATTGATAGGTTGGTCGAAATAAAATTAAATATAATA
>JAODPA010123106.1:0-17822 GCA_025585075.1 Nepenthes mirabilis
TGTAATTTCCCTATAAATCTTCCCTCTTACACTCACTGTTTTCTCATTCAGAGTCGCAGTGGTTGAGGGAATATGAACGAATTAACAGAGGAAGAGAGTTCAGAGATGGAAATGATGGCGCGCCTAGTAATAAAGTCTTCGAATTGAAGGTACAATCCTTGTTGAGATAATAGTTGCCATGAAATATATGATGATCTGATTTCGTTCTCACCGCTGTAATGATTCTTTCCTCTTCTGTTTGGTTAATGAATTTTGGTTCCTTTTGTTGAAATTGCTTTGGGATATTATGAGAATTTTGCTCTTTTCCTTTTCTTCCCCCCCTTTTTTTCCTATCAAATGGAGTTTATTTACCTAGTCCTCTCTTTCAAAATCCCCAAATTTTTCCTACTGATATCTATTCCGGTGACCTCTTAATGGCTGATGTCAAATATCGATCTGAATTTAATCCATATGAGAGTGGTATATCGCCGTTTCATTTTTGTATCTGGTGAATTGATGCTTCCATTCATGCGCTTATCCTTGTGTTCTATTTTCCTCTTTTTATTTTTTTGGGCAATAATTTTGCAAATAGTTTGTGCGGCAGATCATGCTTGTCTTGGCTGATTTGTTTCCTTAACAACAAAATGATTTACTTTCATGGCGTTCTATTTGGTTACTTGTGCTATAGTTGCATCTTCATCACCAATACTGGAGAACAGGCTTTGATTAGGGTTATGTTAAGCACCCTTTTGTGTTTGAGGATGCAACACCTTTTTGACGCCGGTCATTGCCTTGGAAAAATTACTCGGTATGTGTTTGGGCATCATTGATCAACTCCTTATCAATCTAGATATGAACAACAACTATCAATCGTGACTATAAAGGCAACTAAATGAATTTTCAAAATGAGTTCAAATGGAAGAAAAAAAAAACATTGATATATGAATTCCAATTTATTAACTATTAATCATCAAATCTTGTTCTAGAACTTGGTTTGATCTTATAGTCTCAATAATTCCGTATTATGATATATTTAGAATTTTGGTAATTAATAAAACCAGAGAGTTTTTCTTTACTGAAATCGTTTTATGTTTTTAATAGCAGATATCGATGTTTATATATGTGATTTGAGTGGAGTTTATACTATTGAAATTTCGGGTAAGATATTCTTTAGCTATTTATTTTTGTGTTTTGTATATACTTTTATTTTTTCAAATAGAGCACATTTAAGTTTATAAGAAAAATATTATATTTCAGGCCTATTAATGTTAATTAATATCAGTTGTTTAAGCTAATTTATTAATTTTTGTGGTCCTACCTTGTGCACATTTTGAACTTGCTCTATATATTATTCAACACTATGCTGTTATGGCACCATTCATAAACTTTTCCAATTGCTAAAAGTTTGTCATATAGATTTTGCACAGAAGGGTCTTTGTTAACCCATAGGACAAATTGTTGATTCTTCGGCTTTGGTGAGATTACAATACTTGAATTCAGGCGAGAAAATAAGCATAAATTTATATTATAAAAAAGAACTATATAGAGCTCTTCTGAATAACTTATAATAGAATCAACTATATTCTTTCTTGGTCAATATAATAGACTCTATTTTGTCGGTAGAGGTTGTAGTAGAAGGTTTTATCTTATATTTTTTTTATGAGTCAGAGATTCAAAATGTTCTCGATATGTATAATATCTTTTGTACTTTTCATATCATTTGCCTGAGGACTAAGAAATTCTTATGGAAGGTACCTTCGGCTAGTCCAAACCATCTCTCATTGGATCAATGTAGGCTTAACTTTTTTTTTGTTTAGTAATTGTAGGCATGACTGAGGAATAAAGGATACAGCTATAAATAGTCCGACTAAGTTCTTTAGAATCCTAGGTTATCAAATCTAGATAGATATATCTAACTAAATCATTCTCTTGATGTCACCATGAGTCTGAAAATCACCACAAATCTGACCCATTGCTTACATCAAGCAAGAATTCCTATGTAGGCTTAACCTTTTTTTGTTTAATAACTGTAAGCATAACTCAAGAACAAATGGTACAATTATAAATAGTCTGACTAAGTTCTTTAGAACCCTAACTTATTAAACCTAGATAGATATATCTAACTAAATCATTCTCTTGATGTTACCATAAGTCTGAAAATTACCACAAATCTGACCCATTGCTTACATCAAGCAAGAATTCCTACGTAGGCTTACCTTTTTTTGTTTAATAACTGTAGCCATAACTCAGGAACAAAGGGTACAGCTATAAATAGCCCGACTAAGTTCTTTAGAATCCTAACTTATCAAACTTATATAGATATATCTAACTAAATCATTCTCTTGATGTCAAAAATCACCACAAATCTGACCCATTGCTTACATCAAGCAAGAATTCCTATGGCTCTGTTGAATTTGCATCAGATCCTGTCATTCCCATCCTTCAAATTGCTCATGTAAAATCATACTCTTGATCAGCTCTAGTCACTACATGATTATGTTCTGGCGCATTCGTATGAGTGATGGATCAAAAACATTTGCCCCACATTTATCCTTTCTTCCCATCCCTTTACTCTATCATCTAAATGCCCTTATTTGAGATAGAAGGGGAAAAAAAAATAAAAGACAGTACAGTGCATGAAACTCTAGCTATACGTGGGGTCAAAAAGGATTGGACCATTAGCTTTCCTGTAAAGCAGAGACGCCAACGGTGCCCTTCATTACGTGCTTGTTGCTGCACACCTGAAGCTTGAACTGAACCGTCTTCTTTGGAGAACATCATATGATCAAGTAGTAGTTAAGTTAGCATATTGCCTGTTGCCCCCCCTTCCCCTGTTAAATGCATAAATTTAGTTTTGCTATTTGAAAATCCTAGATCAAGCATGCCAGCGCTTCCTAACTTGGAAATCAAAATATGATGATTGAGAAAATTTATAAGAAATATTAAATTAAATCGAATAAAATAACAAAAATATTGATCCCATTTAGTAAGATTTAAGACATTATTATTGGTTTTTAAATGAGAAGTTGGTAATAAATTGAATTTTAAGGAGTCATTTGTAACATTAAGAAGAAATATCTTTTTTTTTTTTTTGGCAGTGGTGAACATATGACATCAATGGCTTGCCTAGACTCTTAGCATCAAGAGTCTGTTTGTGCTGATGGACATTCTGAAGTTGGATTAGAAGGGGATTACTGTATCAGCTGACTTAGACAGCTAAAGACGTCCAAAATCCGAATTTTGCTTCATCTGGAGTTGGGCACAGAATATGAGGAATCCACATTTATTTGGTTATCAACAAATATGTGATCTTTACGAAGGAGCTGTTAAATTTTTTTCATACCGCCAATAATAAGAATTTTGTTATAGAAATTTAGAAAGTTAAAATTATAAAATGGGTTAAATACATTATAATATGTTGTCAAAATCCTAATCGATTAATTTACATTAATAAAATCCTCACCGTTGGCAATATAAGGGTAGGATTAAGATAACAAAACCATAATAGGCCTCTCATTATGAATCTAGTTGCTTCGCCATCATAACCAGTTCTGCTTCACGCACTTTACTTCCTATAACATGGATCATATGTTTTGAGCAACCTGTATTTGTTGATGATGATGTCGCCCGGCCCCATTGCGTAGCAGAGTCAAGTCTCTCCATACTGTATGAAGGACAACTAGTTATGACTGCGAAGCATCAAGATTTGTAGCAATCCCATCAGTGTCAGCAACCAACTATCCATGAGTTATTCTAATTCTTTGCCATGCTTACGAAAAAATGCTACTTCTACTGTAAGTTTACTTTAATTCTGTAAAGAAGCATATGATATGGCTATTGTAATTTTTCTTCTATTGAGTGGTCTCACGTACTGGATGTTGTATTATCTTTTTGCAGGAAACTTCAAGCATGAGTGGTGTTGCTCACGGTAAGTTTTGCTTCAGTTATGTGAATGTCAAAAAATTGGATAGTGTTCATTGTTGGGAATGGGCGCCGGCAAAACTGTGAATCTTGAAGAAAAATCGATAACAATAATTACACACACAATAAAAAGAGGGAAGAGCAATACATACAAATTTTACGTGAAAATCCTCTTTTGAATCTTGGTTACAAAAACCTTCGAGAATGGAGAACAGAGTACAAGAGAAAAAGGGCAACTCATTGTAGTTTCTGCTTCTTCCCCACCTCCTTTTCCCATATCTCAATTATGAATATATAATATTCAAACCATTTTAAATGTTATTGTTTAATTTTATTTTCTATACGTATAACTTTTAAATATTTATAAATATTATCCTTTTTTATATTTGATTGGTAGGCCCATAGTTGGTAGACGCAATAAGAAAGCGGCCCAAAATCCGGAAAGGCCCAACGCTCGTTAGACGGTCAATGCGTTAGTGTTGACCGCCGGGCGCACAAACAAATGGCCAAAAGCGCTCCTTTAATGCGGTTAACATTTCTGTTAACTGAAAGTATTGTAGCAGTAGGCCGCGAAAGACGTTAAATCTAATATGGATCAAGCCCAATTTGGCAGGCAATCCCGTACACGAAAAGTAATGATCATTTTCTTGATTACAACCTTTCTATAAAGTCAATCTCCTCTGAAAAAGGTAGAAACAGATTCAGCGCCTTCTCCATGAGGAAGGCGCTAGATTTTATCTCCTTGCCAACGATGGAGTCTAACGGTCACAAAAATATGAGATAAAAGCAGACAATCTGGAGATCTGTTACACCACCCAGAAAGGGAACAATCCATTAAATCACGCCAATCACGCCTACCAACTCAAAGAAGGCCGCCTAGCGTCAGGCTAAGGATCACGCCCTCCTAGTCAGGGAATGTCACTCTCCTCACCGTTTATATAAGCTCAAAGTCTCTACTCTGAAAGGGGACGCCTTCTGAAAACAACACACGCTTTCTAAGACGAAAAACGCCTTCTGATACAATCTGAATCACAAACGTAAACAGTGCTTGAGCATCCTTTCTCTCAAACGCTCCTTCCAATTCCACTCAAAGCTCCTAGAACACAGAGTCTTCTCCCGTTCTCTGAGAACCGTCCTCCAAAACTTCCACGCTTTTGGGACATAGCTTCCACTGGTTCTTTACGAACAGCAAGTTGAAAATCACACTCTCAACGAGCCACGGGAACGTCTCTACATCTACAGGCCAATACTATCGGCAATCTCACTTCCTTGCTCTCCTTTACTTACCAGCTAACCTTCTAAAGTTCGAAGACTTGTTATTAACTTGAACATCGGAGTGCTTTCGGTGGGACAACCTCTCACCGGCACCTAACCTCTTGTTTACTGTAGTGATGTGTAGGATTCAGACTCAACAAACGGAGCCGGATCAAATCAACCACCAGAATCTGAAACTATTCAAAATCAGATCTAAGTACGCATCAATATTATAACTTAGCCTAATTTTACTCATCAATTTTATCATTTTAATCACTATGCTGCTTAATTTGGTATATATTATCTAATTATCTAGCATTTTTTGACAGGTTCTTCTAGTGGGCCGATATAAAAATAAAAATATTACTTTATGACATCTCTTGAATTCACACTGTTTCCTTCAACCTAGCAAGATTCACTCTATAAAAACTAAGTAAATTTACTGAAGAAAATAATAAAACTTCCATATTTACGTATTGAGTTGTGTAAGCAAACACATCTTCGATGATATAACATGTCATTCATTTATGGATTTTTACAGGCCTGCGTAACAACAGAGAGTTATGAATGCTAGATCACTCGAGGGTATTCTAAGAATGATATAATCCCAAGTATTTTTATTCTGTGTCATGAAGATGTAGAGGGCGGCCGCATCTTCTCAACGATGTGCCTGCTCCTCTCTTCGAGATGACGCCTCTTCTCCTCCAGCTTCTCGCCCATCTTCCTACCGAGCTCGCGCATCCTCGCCCTGCCGCCTGTTCTCTTATGTCTCCCATCATCTTCTTCGCCAGCATTACTTCTCTCCTCGGTCAAGCTCACATACCTTGATGGTGACTGGCATTCTCCTTTCTCTTCTACTTCTCGGTCATTTGGCAACGAACCGAGAGTAGATTCCAAGTGGTGCTCGACAGAATCTGGTTTCTTCTGTTTTTTGGGTTGTTTGATCTCTTGATGGTCGGCACCCGATTCAACAATAGTTGCCGGATCAGTCGGCGCTTCAGGGTTGACCCATATAAATGGAGCGACGTTCCTCGGGGCCCAGTCATCCTTCTCTGCTAACATCCATGGAATGCATACACTATCTGTGTTTGGAAGTACCAGAGATTCCCGAATGCGCGCCTGCATTATGAAATATCGGTCGATATATAAAATATTGAATGAGATAAATCATTATCGGCCCTTCTTATGGCCGATATTTTCTGATATCGCGATAAAATCGTGATATATCGTAATATTAGTCAATACACCTGATACTTTTCGATATATCATCCCCTTGGGTTTGATTTGCAAAAGAAGTTTGGTGTTCGATATTGGTAAGTATCACTTGATATAACAAATATCAATATAGCAGTAACTAATACTATTTTCATTCATTTAGTATTTCCCATTTTTATATTACATCATTGCTATGGGTTTAAATTGTTAGGATGAATTTTTCATAGGTATTGGGCGCAATTATTTTTGGTAAATCAGAACATGGGAACAAATATCGTAGATATATCATAAAATTTCAAATGTAATATGAGCCGATATCACGTGATATCTCACCGATAAACCAACATATAGTGATTTTGTTATGGCATCGAAAGATGTTAATATTGAGGCTTGATACCGATATATATTGACCGATACTTTGTATACAAACGTATTTCATTCCATGATTATAAACAATAGATTCAATATTATTATCGATTCAGGGTAATGAGTAGAAAAGCACAAAAGTTTCTATGACAAAGAAGGTTCCTTGACCTTAAACCGATTGACCAAAAAATTGGCAATGCGTGCACTCATAACTTTGTGTTCGCCAACAAAAGGTTCCAAATGGAAATCTATATCAGGCATCGACGTAAATCCAACCCACAATTGATCAGAAGGTGGCGGCTTTACATGCAGCTGCAATGTTCCTTTCAACGATGCTACCCTTATAGCTAACGTGAATGGCACCTTCAATCAGTAAGTAATTTCTGATCAAATAATTATACAGCAAATGAGACAAATTACAAAGAGATAGAATTGTAGTTTACACAGCAAGTTGAATGAAGCACAGATGACATATGTAAATAAGCAGAACTGCCAGTGACTAAGCAGCCTGATAAAGACATTTACAGATGTAACAACTAAATCTGGCTAAATCATTATTACTCTTAAAAGCTTAGCCAATTCCATGTAAGGTGACCATACCCATTTTAGGTTAAGATAACCGAAGTCATCGTGATCTTTTGAAATCTCTAAGTCCTGTGACATTTATCCATAAAAGGCACTGTTTTCCTAATTGATTGTTCATTTTTTGATGGTGACACAATCATTGAAGACATGCTGCATTTCAGCAACCAAGTTCAACAATCCAAGGCATTCTCCTTCAGCTACTGAGAGGATTGATGCAATCGTTTCTTCAATGTTAATAAAATCTCCAATGTTAATAAAAGACTACTACTTGTGAACATTTATTTTTAGAGCATCAAGACTGGATAGATATTTCAGACTAATCAAGGTCTATACAAATGATAAACCACCCTCCCTATGCATCCGAAAGCTGCATGTATTAGATGGGCTGTCAAATATTCACTCACAAAATCTGCACTTGTTCATGACCAAAAACTAGTTCATGGAGAACATCACGAATTTCATAAATATAAGAGAAAAGAATATCTAAATGCATAGCCCATCAGGGACAAACGTGCAGGTAATGTTCGGCAATCATCACATTGGAAAGATACAAATAGAGTTGTACTTGTTGGGTAGCCTACTTTTGTAACTCTATAAATCATTGATGCTAAATTGGATAGCTAAACGAAGTTGAGTTTTTAATCCAATGCATAAAATCTGATAAATGTCTTTAGCTTCCTAAGATTTCTCATCTGCTATGTTGGTTTTTTCATCAGAAGTTTTTTTAGCTTTCGTGTGATTACTTACGCCTACAAGTACAAGGAAAAGCCTGCTAATAAATCAAAAAGTTGAAACAACGTTATATTCCATTGGAGTTATTTACCAAGATATATATAAAAGATAATAAGTCCATTGCAAGAGTTCAGAAATGCATTTTTTTTTTTTATAACAGAGAACAGAAAATATAGAAAATGGCATAAATGTGTGGCAGGCATAAATGACAAGTGGAAGAGGATCATATGGGTTTAATTAGTAATTGGCGCATTGATGGAAATTAACAAGGTCTAAGGAAACAAAAAGTCTTGTGTGCACTCGCTGATATATATAGATACACAGAGAGAGAGAGAGAGAGAGAGAGAGAGGGAGGCATGAAAAAAAAAAAAAACCTGAACCTGAAATGAACCAAGCCCCAATCCAGATCAGTTGACCCAAATCTGAAATGACTCAACCAAAACCAAATAATTCAACCATTGAAACCTCTACTTAGTTCCATATAGACAGTAATGGAATAGCACAACCGCATGAGAGAGAGAGAAAGAGAAAACTTGGCAGCAATTATCAACAATTAGTGTTGATGCTTAGAGCCATAAATGGAATTTTCATATCAGGGTAAAAATAGCACCATGAATTAAGTTTACTGAATTCCTGCGCTTAATTTACTAGTAATAAATGAAAGTGATTGTAGTATACGTGTGGTAGAAGTTTTGAGAGTCATTCATAACCAGGAAATGCCATTGGCTCTTGAAATTTCTTCAAAGCATATGCATGTAACATTGATAATGCAATGGAACTACCCTGCATCAAAATTCTATACCTTGGTATCCTTCATGAATTTGCTACAAAATTCTAATAAGAATTGCAAATTAAAGTGAGTCTGACATGAAGATTAATTCGCAGACAAACCTGTTTGACCTGTTTGGCTATAGAATTTAGAATCAACTTCCACCTGGATTCAGTAGTTGCTGGACATCCACTGCTGTTGAAGCTTTTAATCTTATCTGCAATGAATACTTCATATCACAGTGTTGCCTTTAGTGCCAACAAAGATGTGGATCCTATAGAATTGATGCAAATATTGGTTAATATTTTCTGATATTGTGACAATATCACAATATATTAACCAATATTCAAAATATCGGTCAATACGACATTATCAGTTTACAATTCTCACAATATTTTTCATTTCGATATATCTGAAATAAATACGCATTTTTTCGAAATGTCCGATATTGGTATAATTGTGACTAATGCTAATCCAATATTTTCATCCATGTCCTATAGTTAATGAACTGCATCTCCTTAAACATAACCCCGAAACATTGAATACAGTAAAATATATTCCTACACAGCCAGAAGTATCATATTGATACTAGGCGAGTCCTGACAGACACCATTCCTAGTTAAGGGGACTACACGGGAGGAAAGAGACAATGCCCGCAAATGAGCTTTTTAATTTATGACATAATTCACATAACTGAAGAAGGCCTCAAACGGAGAGATCTCGTAACTTGGGAAGGAATAAGAAGACTTACTATTCAATAAAACTGACCAGAAAAATACAGAAAAATGGCTCACTTATGACTAACCCAGGCTAAAGACTGGTCCAACCACAGTTACTGGACTTCCCAAACTCCCTGCAGACTGTTCACTAGAACCATGGATGAAAGTATTGGTATCTGTATCAATAGTGATTGCAATCATATTTGCATCGGACAATATATATCAGTATCAAATATATTAATATGAAAAAAAATTTATAAGAATTGTAAGATGACAGCATCATATATGCCATATCGGCTAATATATCGCAACATATCACTAATATAATAACATATCATGATATTATCATGAGATTGAAAAATATTAATATTGAGGGGCCTAATATTGCTACTTATTTGCCAATATTTGAATCTATGACCACAACTAAGCATGCTTGAGGAGAATGATTGACTAATGCATTTAGCATCTCCAGTGGCCTTTTAAGTTTAATAAATTAGAACATCAAGGTCTGCGCCAAATTGAGTAAAGGTGACCACTTCGTGATATTGGGCATGTAATTCCCTGCTCCAAATCCCCTATGTACAACGAAGTTTTCCGAGTACTGGACAATGAATTTGTAACTTCGGATCCAGCCCCATGATGTTGAATCCAACTTAGAAGTTTGGAAAAAAAAGTGTTCAGCACAAAGTTAACATTATTAAGGAATATGCAGCATTCTGAAGAAGCAAATTAACCTTTCATCCCATCACGACAATAATATTCCCTGTGCCCACAAATAAAAATAAATAAATAAAGGCCAAACAAAAAATTTTCATGCTTACCAACTTTAGTATCCCCAATATCCATCTGCTCCGTTGAATCAAAGGCTGTACCAGAAAGTTTTAACTCCTGTTCTAGGTGCTCAAACCCCTCCAGAAGAGCTTTTGTTACCTCCCCATCTGAGCTTGATTCCACATTTGGATGCACAGTGCCATTTTGAGAATCTAGTTCACCCACTTCAAGCCTTGCTTTAATATAGAAGACCATACCACCAGAATACTCAATATCCATTTCTACAGCCCACACATCATTCATGTCTGTAGGAACAGCCCTCATGGCATGGATATAAGGTGGCAAATTACCAGGATCCAAGTCAGTGCATGTCATTTCACCAATATAACTGGGGATTCTCATGTTTGAGAGCGATCTCTGTTGTACCAAACATTGAAGCAAAAATAATCAATATTCAATCCAGATAAGGTGTATCTAATTATCTCATCAGTGTGCATGTGTGTGTGTGTATCTAATTATCTCGTCAGTGTGTGTGTGTTCATCAACACAATGCAAGGAAATCATTGTACAAAATGCAGTGAAAATACTCAAAAGATTTGATCTTTACACCAACTAAATAAAAAATCAAAATTTTCATTTATAAATACCCAAATAGATGCGAAACTTACTATTCATATCAAAGATGATCAATTATACAAATATTCGATATCAATGGTATCCACACAAACATCCTCAACTTGTTATATTGTCAAACAAACTAAAAACTAGCAAGTATTGTGTGCTATCACTCGAATAATTCGCTTCCAATACTTAGAAAAAGGAAATCACGCCTGTATAATCCCTTGGCACACACCCACTCATATTTATAGGAGAAAAAGAATTGCGGTGAAGAGTAAGGGGGCCGTTGAATAATTCATTAGGAGCAGATTGCTGCCTCCTAAATTTATAAAGGAGCCATTGGGCTCCCGTAATAAAGGAAGGGGGAGGGGGTTAACCCCCCCCCTCCTAATCACTCAGGTACCAACTTGGCCCCCACCATTAAACTAGCCCCATGTAGGCAGACAGAAAATTTTGTGGATCAACCTATTTCAGCCAGCCTGCTATGTGACAGAAAAATTCTGACACTATTACACCCAGTGGCCCAACCTTATCTCACCCCAAGCTCCAAGTCACTCACCAAAATATGCTTGCCTTGACTTTCCTGCTCCTCAACATAATTACCGTCCAATGAAATTTCTACCATCATCTGATATCCTAAACAAACTTTATAGAAAAATGCCAACCATTAAAATGTTTACTCAAATATTTCTATGATTTTGAACAAATAACTTGATTAATAACTCACCTATCTCCATATGCCTCTGATCATACTTGATATTTACCTCCACATATTTAGTTCTTGATATGTAGTGATATCAAAGTATAATGATTTATAGGTGAGATACCAGGCAACCTAAGTTTAAGGATTGTTAACACAACTATTATGTGGAGACTTTTTGTTGACATGGAAGCAAAACTTCATCCAAGAATGCATGAGGCAAGTCAATTCGGTGAACTTATTCCTTAATGAGCACCTACACATTTGCCATAATGTCATCTACATAAGTGACTATAAGTTTAGTTACTCTCTTCAACAGGCCGACATAATATGCACCGATCTAAACATATCACTAAAAACCCATCTTAAAAATCTTATGACCAATAATATTTAATACTAGAGTTTATAGGAAATTAAAGATCATAAACATGATCTCATCATGACTATAATGCACTGCTCTAATCTAGAGGTGTTGGCATGCAAATAAAATAAGACAAAGCTTTCTAATTATAAATGTCTCTCATTTTTTGGTAGGTGAATGTCTTTATTAATATCACTTAGTAAGAACGTACATAAGGGGTAACCTATCGAACTCATTATGATTGGCTTGCAGATATACTGGTACTAACAAACAACACGTGCACATGACTATACACACAATATTTTCAACTATATCATTGTAAGATTAGTCCCCATTCATAAATTTCTTGACCTTCCCATTCAGAAAACCTTTCTGAAGCTAGATATTGGTGAATATGCTTGATTATAACAAACCACCTTGGATTCCACAATATATGACAAATAGACAAATCAGCTTATTATATGTGTTTGAGGTGAATTTAGATAAATTTGCATAAGTAACATGGACCAGGTTGATTTGCTTCAAAGAATGGTTGTCATCATTAAGAACAGGTTCCAAATTTTTAGGAAAAAGTAGTGTGACAAATTAAATGATGGCATGTAAACAGAAGAGAACCTTTTTTACAAGCAGAGCATACAGGAAAACACAGGAATAAATAACAAATAAATGAAACCAAAGAGAACCTGAATCCTGGCTTTCAAAGAAGTTCTTATGTCCATGCTGTTCTTGGCATCAAAAAACAATCGCGATAGTAACAAATTCCAACACAATGTCCCCTCATCAACGACAACTGTCTCATCAGCATCTGAATCAGCAATCTCAGAGACGTGACTTTGCCTTTCAGGAGTAGAAATAACACTATCTTCTGCAGAACTGTTCGGTATCTTCCCTTTGGAACCATTTTGGAAAGAATGAGATTTCTTAATAATCCTCCTCTCTTCGTGGTTTGACAAGCATGCAGATGTTGACTTACTTTCTACAGAATTCTTAGAAGTCTTCTTTGACAGCTTTCTCCAGAATGTGAGAACCTTTGATGAAGGAACATCATTTGCACTAGCTGTACTGGGTGGCCCCATATAACAACCCATAGAAGGTTTTACAAGAGAAGGATATCCTTCGGTTAGAGATCTCAAGTAATTGCGGAACTCTTCATTCAACATTGAAAACCAGTTAAGTCTTTCTTTATCATCACATGAAGCAAGACGAAGAGCTTTGCACCACGATTCCTTCTCTGATGAAGTTTCTAGATATATGTACAATATTTTACTCCTATTGTATAGTTCCAAGGTCTTGCTTTCTACTTTGATAGGGTACCGTTTAGCCCTGTAATATTCATGGTGAAAATGAATTCATAACTCAAATGATCTTTGTATACTATTTCTTCTACCAAGCTTAAAGATGAATGTTATCAGGGGTGAGCAGAAGATGCTACATTTAATTTACATACATCAACTAAGAACCTCACATATCACCACCTGAAACAGCAATACGTTGTTCATATCCCTGATAAATGCAGTGGGTACTCATCTGAATTAAAGACAGAAACGTTGGGGAATGTAATGCAAGAAAAGAGAGAATCAAAACCGATGACATGGAATTGGAAAGCATTACAGTGCCTGTTCTGAAGGTTTATTCATAGTCAAAGAGGAACCTAGATTGGCACAGGAGTATTTTTTTTCCCAAGACACTTTTCTTTCAACTTAATTCAACAAACTCAATCAAGAATAAGAATTCCCAAGATACTTTTCTTTCAACTTAATTCAATGAACTCAATGAAGAATAAGTATTCTGTGATTTAACAGTGATCATTGAAAATGAAAAAATTAATTTTTGAATCAGAATGGAAGCATCCTAAGGAATATATCTAGCAAAATCCACCCTACCACTTTTTTGAGGGCAGGCTTGTTGCAGAAACTGCTACAATTTTGCAACTCTTTAGCGTTATTATTCTGCGTGAACCATCTGATTCCATTAGAATGAGAGATCGGTCTTTGATTTTTGCAAATTTCTGGACAGGGGAAACCTCCAAGATTTCCTTTCTTCTGTTCCGCTCTCCTGGTACAGGAATCTTAGGAACCTTTTCTGGTTCCAAAACCCAAACCATTCCCTGTGACACAAAATTTTGCAAAACAGCCAACAATTGAAACATCATAAAAAAAAATAAATAATAAATAAAACCTTGCTTTTAATAGCAAATAGTATTGTATGTAAGCGAGGATTACAATCTATTAAGGCAATAACATAGAAAGGGCACATGAACTAGAAGATGCAAATATATAAGGCTTAAAAGAGGCATTGATTTCTTCAAGAGATCTTCTAAAATTGGGCTCTTAGGCTTCAACGATATACTGCCACTTCAATCAATATGGGTAGATTCAATCAAGCTGTTGAGTACTTTAACAAAAACATTTTCCAAAACCAAAAAAGAAAGTAGCTTCAGCAACACACATTGTTGTTTTCTTTTACTAATACTTCATTGCTGCCCTGGGTGGTCAGCAATGGAGGTAGTAGTGCTTCTAGCAGACAACTAATTGCCCCAACAATGATGGATGTGAAAAAACCCTAGAGTGCATGGATGGCAATGTGACAATGACAACTCCACTGATCAATGACCAAGGTGATTCTTAAGGGAAATGCAAAACATCCCAATAGAGGGCATTGAAACTGGATAAGATTCACTCATAACCAAACTAACGAGAGACAAGCCAATCAGCAAAATAAGTGTCAATTCTTGAGATTCCACCAAAAGTCTGTAGTTAGAGACTCTTACTGAGATCATTTACTAAATTTCACACCATCAAAAGGAGTAATTTTATTATTTATTGAGTAAATAAGAAGTGCTCTCTCTCTTGGAACTGAATTTTTTGCCTTCTGCTTTACCAATAAATATAAGACCATTATGCACTGAAACAATTCCTGGACCCAGAAAAAAACCTGTATGGGAAATTGCTTTTCTCAGTGCATATTTTCTACCAACAGTAGAAATTTTGATGCCTTAAGATATCTAATGTTTTCGACTTGAAACTCCAAGTTGGAGGCTTTCTGTGTTCAGTCAATCTACATAGAGTGAATCGGTCCCAAAGGAAACCCTGAAAGGGCTCTCAAGTTAAGTATTATCAGGATGGGATCAAAGTTGTGGTCAATGGGGCTCCTAATTGGAGGGGAAAGTGAATGATGACAAATAGGCCCTCAACTTTATCTGAATGTTTTTTTCATTTGTTCCATCAGAAGGCCTGTAGGCACTCGAGCTACACAACAATGGATAACATCCCCCACCCTTAATAATCCTTCCAATCTTATTGTGAGTCTGATTTAGTACCTGGTCTCTTGCAGTACAAACAGACCTTACCAACTAAGCCAGATGATTGTAATGAACCTAAATTCCGATTCTTCTAAGCATCGAATCATTTTGAACTTGGTGATTCATGATCAATATGAATGTAATCTAACATCACAATGGAGTTGCACTAGTTGATCTGCAGACATTTTTGGCACCAAGATTATACAGCAGATGAACTGGATACCGTTTTAGCAACGAAATGGATAACTTCATCTAACATTCGTGATTAATATGAAGGTAATCTAACATTCCCAACAGAATATTACACCAGTTGTTTTGAAGACAATTTTTGCACAAGATTATACATGTATTGCATAATTTTTCAGCAACGAAATGAACCCTTTCTAATAGGTAAAATGGGGAGGAAGTTGGTGTGAATTGACCGCTAATCATTGGCTTAGGGATTTGGGTAGCCAGCCACTAGACTACCCTCAAGTTCCCAGTCATCAAATCAATCTTCCTAGATATTTTATATTTTAAATAGATGCTAGCTAATAAATTTGGGTTGCACTAGAATAGTATTATGTTGAGTTTTCAATTGTAACTTATTTTCTTTTACAAAGAGCCATCACTGAAAATTCAAAGCATCACATAAAGATTGAAAACTCATTTACTTTTTCACTATTATTATTCTATTCCAATCCTAACATTTTATTATATTTAGCCACTTCTTCATTGAAAAATGGAAGAATTGGAGTTATCTTCCTAAAATGGTCGTATGAATTNGCCTAATAATAATAATAATAATAAGTGGGAATTGTTATTCCCACATTTGTGGGAATTACAATTCCCACCATTTTTATGAAATTCTCAGGGAATATTTATTCTCGATTAAATGTATAACCAAATGGAAGAATATCTATTCCCAGAGAATTGAAAAACTATTCCCATATTATTCCCTCCAACCAAACGTGGGATAAGAATGTCAGGAAATACAACTCAATGGAGGAAGCAAAATTTAGGAATTAAGGAATTTACACATGTTCTGCAATTCTGATCCCCAATCACTAAGTATTGTCATATACATGAATCTACTTCAACCATTACGCCCAATTCACTGCAAGATCCTTCAAAAATATAATCAATTTCAAATGTTTTGTTATATCATCACGCTACAAAGTTTTCTAAGCTTGTCTCCCCCTTTCTTCTAGAACCAAAGGTTCACTTTCGCTGAGGGGAGAAGTAGGGCCTTGTTCTCCAAATTACAACCGATCATTTGCATCCAACGATTATGATTTGAAATTTAAAAAAATAACTAAGAGTAAATTCTTTAACATGGATCTAAGATCAATCATTAGATGGAAAATCGATGACTGTGATTTAGATAAGAAGTCTATCCTTCTCCCCTAGCAAAGGAGAGCCCTCAAATCCCTTTCATTTTGCCTCTAACTTCACCCAAAACAGATTTTCCCAAAGTGCTTCCAACTATCTTCAATGTTCTTCCGTTATCTTTCTTTCATAAGTAATGTCTAGTTTGCCATGAATTTGATTCTAATCTTATATGTCAGAGTCACACTGCGATTGCAACCTAGCATTCCCATTTCCCCCAGAATCATTCATGTATAAGTTGTTTTACATTATGAAAAATATATCAAAGCCGGTGCTGTGGCAGTCCTATAAGATGTCCCTTGTAATTTTAGAGATGTTTGACGATAGCATAACACTCCCCATCTATTTTCCCCTTAGAACAGCCCGCCGAAATACTGTGCCCCAACTTCATCCATTATGTACTCCAATATTTATCCACTGTAATGAAATCAGTTTTATCAATTTCTTGAATCATTTCATTGTCTTTGTTTTGTTCGTTATACTGTCAAAAAATTGCAAAAATTATGAATCTTGCACTCCATTTTACTCTCACTCAGTTTCAGCCGGCAAATTTTAAGGCCCATCTCCAAAATCTAATCGGTCTGTAGCGTAGTTTTCTTTTCCAAATTTCGTTATTTCTTTTCCACTTCGACAAAGGAGCAAAAAGAGCAATTAAAGAATAAAGAAAGAGGAGGAGGAAAAGAAAACCTGCCGCTTGTAGGTCGAGGAGAGTGACTGGTGGGGATCAATCTGATCACCGGGACCGGAATCTTGGTGAACAGATTGCGACGGTGATCCCGTTAACTTGGACATCAATCGACGCAGAAGATACAGAACACATACTGCTTCGACGACAACAACTGCCAGCACGCCGACTACGAACCCTGTCACCAGAGAAATCAACGCCATCCTCGATTCGCTGAGAACTCGAAGGAAGCATGAGCCCCTTTAATAAAGAGCAGCAATGATGAGAAATTTTGGCGCTGCGAATCTGATACTCTTAGCACAAAAAATCTCTGACGTTGTGAAACGAATTTTTTGTCGGGCTTCGACCCGCACAAACATAATTCAACACAGCCATATAAAATTTAATTCATTTGTCGAATATTAACCATCAAACTAGTAAATATAACAAATATAAAAAAAACACGAACATATATCTATACATAACTTTTTTTAAGATG
>JAODPA010123117.1:0-17815 GCA_025585075.1 Nepenthes mirabilis
GATATTAATATATTTTAACTAAATTGTATAATATTTCGAATCCACTGAATCGGATCGGTTAAACGGCTCGCTTCTTATGAGTAATGACATTGGAGGGGATCGTTGGTCCCCGTTTCATATACTGCTATCGAAGCCGAGTGACTGTTTACTCGTCTAGATAAGGTACTACTGCTCCTTCGTTCATCTCTCTCGGGCACGAACCGAGTATGCGCTTCAGCAGCGCCTGATTCGTGTTTTATTCAATTCATTCATTCACCTTTACTACCATGATTTTGTAGCTTTTCAGCTCTAACTTATTTCTTCAAATTGCAGAGTTATGGGAGCTACTTCTATGAGCTTCAATCTGGTTGGTTCGTTTGCAGGGCTCTCATTGAGTTCGAGTTTGTCGTCGTCTTTCATCAAAGGAGATTTCGGTTCTCTTAATGTACAAAGCAAATCGTCCTGTGCATTTCCCTTGAAATCTTCGTTGACGATTGAATCGGCTCACAAGAAAGGCGCTGGTAGCACGAAGAACGGTCGGGATTCTAGAGGTCAAAGACTTGGTGTCAAGATATACGGTGATCAAGTGGCCAAGCCAGGTGCCATAATCGTGCGACAGCGAGGAACCAAGGTACTAGCGTTATTTTCTCCGTTTCTTTTTGTTTTATTGAAACAGATTTAGGATTTGATTCACGGTTATTTCTGTGAGGTTAGAATTCTTGACGCTTAGTGTGAGTGCTTAATTTTATTTGGTGCTACCTTGGGAGGTAATGTTCTTTGTTTACTTATTTGTTGATGCCTATTGGTTACTTTCATGTTTGATTATTTGAATTTTATTGTTGATTATTTTGGTGCTGAATTGATTGAATTTGTAAACCTAGCAACCTCAATTTCTTTATTGCATATCTGATCCGGAACTCAGAGTGGAATTATCGAGCTATAGCTCAATTCTTTTTAGATTGGCTTGTGTATATTAAGTCCCATATTTGTGCTAGTTTAAATTTTTTTGGAATTGAAACTTCTAAGTGCTAAGGACTTTGAGCTTGCTAGGAATTTCTTTGTTTAAGCTTGTTAGGGATTGAAACGCCTAAGTGCTTGAGAGGTCAATTCTATAGGATTTCGATGATTTATGTGTGTCTGTTAGATATAAATGTTCTTTCCCCATGCACAATATATGTTCAATCGTTCTTGAATCCAAATGGAAAGGGACACAGGTTGGGATTAGTTCAACTTGGGTTGTCAAATTATCATTGGGATTTCCTATCTCATCCCTGATCCAGGCATCGTTGCCTTGCCCTGATGAATGCTCATTGGGAACTTTATATGCATGAATAAATAATGTTTAAATCTCAAACTAAACTAGGCTATGAATTATATTTCTAGATGGTGACTACCCACAAGCTCAACACTGGCTGTACAAGTCTAGGTTTTCTTTGAATTGCACAATAGGTTATGGACCATTAGGAAAGATTAACGGACACCAAGCTTCCATTGAAAGGATGTGGATTCCACTTCTACGAGGATCAACCGATTAATTTTTGAAAAAAGGTGCCCTAGTGCATAAGTCCTCATGTTATGGAGTTTGGGAATGATAAGATTTATATAGTCTTATCTCTGTAATAGTATTACAGGTTGTTTTGTAGTTCAAACTCTTGGATTCTAAGTCATAGAGGAGTAATCTTACTATTATGTCAAAGCTTATCTTCTTAAAAGGGAAACACAGTGCATGAGACTTACATCGTGGGATTCAGAAAGGATTAAATATACTCAATCTTATCCTTACATTACCAAAAAAAAAAACAAAAACTATTTCATCTTACTTTGCCCCTTTTTACCTTTCATGAAAAAGTTTGGGAATGATAGTATTTTCTTTTTCTTATTTGTCTGATCAAAAAGAAACTTTGGAATTGCTGAATTAGGGACGAAAATAATATATAAAGCAAGGGAATGATCATAGTATTTTTTAAGTCCCCCGAAAACAAAAAGAAGAGTGGTAATTGGATCATTTACTGATAACCTTCTCTAGATACTATTATCTGGGAGCAATCAAAATTAGGAGATAAATAGGATGAAAATATTTAGAGCTTCTAACATGTGATGTGAAGGAATTAATTGACATAGAAGCAAATTTAGCAGTTTGTTGGTTAGGGTGGTTTGTTTTATGGACCGGTTGGTTTGAGATCTAGAGGTGCCATTGGAGAAGTTTTATCCTCTGGGTCATCTAAATATCTCTGAAGTGCATTATTCTGTTACAGAACAGGCTATTCATTTGTCATTAAATCAAAGAAGGATAATTTTGTCTGGTTGTTTATTGGTTTTTATCACTCATGTGATAGTTGCATGGTGCTAGAAAAAGAGGCACATGGAACTTTAATAATGTTCTGTCTCCAAATGAAAGCAGCAATGGTGACATTTTCACTGTCTGTAGGTATTTTTTTTATTAGTAGGACCAAATTGCCAGTATGTGGACACACTGGTGGAAGGATGACACTGTATGGGGCTAACTAAGGGGTCGGATCCTTCTAATCCAGGTAAGGTCAATTTTTTTGTTTTCATGTGACTCTGGAGAGAATTTGAGTGCTCTAGCTCAGTACACAGTGGTATTTATTTAGTTTTTTCATTGCCAACCTGTTTTTCTTCTCCCAACAGAAATTAAAAGAAGAAAGGGTGATTTTCAAATTTGATATGTAGCTTTGCCTTGTTTGTTTCAAGTATCTGATTAATGAATGGTGAGGCAAGGGATTCGAGGCTCCTAGTTTCTTCCTTATCCCTAAATTCAAAGGAATTTTGGAGACTTTGAGATGTTGGTGCATATCTGTGAAGAAAGCCCAGAGAGTTGCAGGGTGCTGATTTTCATAGAGGAATGGAAGTATCCGTTGAATCAAGAGTCAAAGAGGAAAGTCAACTTTAGAAGGGAAATGCCGACCTGTTGTAGGAAAAAAAAAATTTTAGGAGTTTGCCAGTAAATGGAGGTGATAATTAATATTTTTCATTGTGTTGTTGACATTTGTGTGAGATATTACAAGTTCAATTATTTTGATGATGATGCTATGATGATAGGGATAAACTTTTCTTCTTCGTCTTTTTCTTATTGGGCTGAATCAGTAAGCATGAGTTACTGATGGCTAATATGTAGGTTTCATGGGAAGGTTTTTGAAGCATCAGTTTCATAGAGACCAGTAAATGTTCTTCATTTGAACAGTTTATCTGATGCTGAAAGGAGTTGATTGGAAATCTTCATTATTTTTCTGGTGAATCTCTTAATAGATAGATATCCTCATGGTTCTCTCAATTAATTTATGACTGTTATCAAATGGGAGAACACTGTGTTTGGTTTCCCTTTGCTACCGATTCTGACAATTAATGATGCCGTGAGTTTAGTCTGACTGTGCTACCTTGGATTTATTTACTATATTAGAAAAATTGCAGTCCCTGCCTAGACTCAGCAGTTTTTCCCCAATGCTTATATTCTAGATTTTGTCACTATCTACTTACTGAAGCTGTTCTTTTATGGTTGGATGTCCTGCAGCTAGAAGGCTTATTGTCATTGACCTCCTTCTGTGATCTTCCCTGCTCTCGTGTTTTGATTGACAAATCTTGGTGTTTTCGAATTAAGAAAATACGAGACCCTCCCCCAGACCACCGGAAAGAAACATTGAAGATCCTACTCTTGCTGTACATCATTCATTGTTAGTTCTGAAATTCTCCTCATTGGGTTTGATTTGGAATGTTTCTAATGACTATAGCTGATCGCACATGTTATTTAATGCATTTAACAAATGCCCATGCCCTTGATATGCTACATTTTGAAATTGTTCTGAAAAGAATTGCACAAACCACTCCCTCTCGAGTTAAAATATTAAAGAAATAAAAATAACGGCTGATGGAAGACGAAAATAAATTGAATCCTACCACTAATCAATATGATGCTTGTATGATTAGGAGCTCAACGATTGCTTCTAGCAAATGGAGATCTTCTGTATGCTTTCTTCAACAATAGCACTAAGAAAACACAATAGCTAGTTGACATGTGAATGGTGTGGTCAGCGCATGTGTTGAAAGTTGTGACGTTAACAGCAGTTTCGACCTCTGTTGATTTCATTGTGCTTGCATAAAAATAAATGAAATCCGAGACTTCTGGGATATGGATGAGTAGCCTCCTATTCTGTCATCCTTGATTATGCTGGCAAACAGATGGCCTGTCTAGTAATGTCACGAGGATCATTTCCTTATTATATTTTGACTTCCAAGATAGTACATCAATTATAAGGACAACCTATGTTACACCACTTAAAGAACCAATTTAGCTGTATGGTGTGATGATGGATGGTTGCAGTTGCTCTCTGTTGATTTCATCCATTGAGTTCTAAGTTGTAGAAAATGACGGTGAAAGCTGTAGTAGTGAATAATTTCTAGTACTCAAAATGAATTTCTACGTGCAGTTAGAGTTTTGCTTTACTTGTGAGCATTTTAAGATGCTCTGTGTTATACATACCCCGGCCTTAATTGTTCAGCTTCGAAAATATCTTACTTGTATAATTGTACACAATGTATGTGCTGCTGCTTTACTTACATCACCGATATAGACTAATATCATTGGGTTTCTTTTAAGCTGTCTTCTGATCTCCTCTTTCTCTGTGTCTGCACAACTGTGGCAGTTTCATGCGGGGAAGAATGTGGGACTTGGCAAGGACCACACGATCTTCTCCTTAATTGATGGATTAGTGAAATTTGAGAAGTTTGGCCCAGACAAAAAGAAGGTTTGTTTGATTCTTTCTTTTCCAGAACCTGACAGTTTTTTTAGGTGCATTGTTCTTTACTTTCATACTAATATTGAGAGTGTTTTATGTGATTATGGCAGGTGAGTGTGTACCCCCGGGTTGTGCAGCCCGAAAACCCTGACAGTCATCGAGCAAGGATGAGAGAGTACTTCAGACAACAACGCGAACGCAAGAAAGCAAGAAAGGAAGGTGTTCTTGTTGAACCACAAATGGTGCTGGCTTCTGCAAATGAAGCTGCTGATGGTGGTAATCCAGTTTGCTGATTCCAGAATGATCTTCCTGGGTATTTCTTCTATTTTCATGACCTTTGTTATTTGGGTTTCATAAACTCCTGTCAAGATGAAGTGCTGCTAGTACTTTGTTCGAGAATGAAAATCATGATTCTTTGTAGTTCATGCCAATATCTTTAAGGAACTAGTTGCAGATCTTTGATTGCCCCATGCAATAAGTTGCCTTCTCTAAATTCCAAGTCTAGAACTCAACTAAAGGCAACTTGATGCATGAATCTTTTATAGAAAGGCCGGAGCATTTTGAATTTGTTGTTAACTTTCTTATATTGTATTATGAAATAGATCGCTTACACAACTTCAACTTGTAACCGTCAAGTGATATGGTGGCAGCTTTACCATTGGTCTCCTCACATTGGGAAAAATTAAATCTCAACAATTAAATCTAGACTTTATATTGGGGAAAATTATCCTCACATTTACAACCTAAGCTTTTTTTATGACCCCTTTATTTGAGATAGTGTTATTCTATACTTATGAAATAGGGTTGATTTTTCCAAATAAAAATTCATGATTAAATTGATCTGCTTTTGGTGTCACCTTCAGCATGTGAATATATCAACATATTTCTATATCTTCTCCTCATATTTATATCCCTTTCAATTGATTCACTTGATTCGATTTACAAAGAAAAATACAATTAACTATTGTATAAGAATGTTTTTCACAATTTTTCTGATTTTTTTTTTTTATGAAAAGGTGCAGTAATAGCTATTATCACTATTATTAATGAATGATCACAATCCCCCCTATACGGCTGAATTTAACTGATCTATTAGTTTGCTAACATATCAGCCATCAAACTTATCTAATGCAGATCAAGATGTTATGCTACCAAAAAAAAAAAAAAAAAATCCACTATAAACAAGGAACTGGCAAGCAAATTACCACCTAAAGTTGGTAATTTATCAATTCCACTGAGAATTAGAATTCTATTCTTATATTGTCTATGGTTGGAGAGAATAGAAATTCTATTTCCTCTTTATTCTTAGTGAAATAAAAATTTTACTGTTTTGTTGTATTTTGTCTGAAAATAATAATTTTTGAAGGAATAGTTATTCCTTTATATATCAGTATTTTATTGGATACCTGAAAATATGAATATTGGAGTTTCAAAATTAATCAGTATATATCAACTAATACTTTATATATCGGTCAATATTTATTATTAGGTCTCAAGAAATAGTAATGATTTTTAGGTATAAAGGGTGATCCATTTCAAAAGAATTCTAAAAGTGGATGTAATGAGTTTGGGATATATACATATATATCAGGGATACTGTTTTGCGTGGTGAAAAACAATTTTTATTTCTCGTAACTCTGAACTATTCATATCAAAATAGACATTCAAAATTTAACCAATTTTAAAAATTTTACAACATTTAAATGTAGTTAATTTTTTAATTATTAGAAAAAATCATTAAACACTAGTCACCAACCGAGGCAACTCTGGATACAAGTTCTTTTTCTTGTGCCGTTCCTCAGGCCCCAGCCTGTCTGAACCATATAGATCCACGATCACAATTGTTTTGAGGTGCGATGAGCAGTGACCATAGCTGTCAACCTGTTTATCCACGATGGGAGAGGGAGGAAGATAGTTTCAGCAATTTTTACAAAACTGGTGTAAGAAAGACATCTTTTAGTCACACTTTGAAATATCTTCAATGACATATCGTTTGATTTATCGTCTATACTAAATGACCCATCTCACTTAAACATTTCTCTACAAAAGAACTACTATGGCAACCATTTGAACAAATCACGCTTCAGATAGGTGTAGACAACATTCTTGGTAAGTTTTGATAAGGTGATAACGGACAAATAATAACAAAAACAAGCACTGAAAAAAATGTTGCGTCCAGATGAGAATGAAGTTTGCTTGCACGATTTAATCAAAACATAGGTTCTCAAGCTTATACAGTAGCTGGACAGATTGTGTTTTCTTCTCCAGAATTGAGGTCCTTTGCCTACCAAGCTCAGGGAATTATCTTCAAGGCAAGGCTGCAATCAGCATTAGCAGCTGCAACCAAATGCAACTGGGTCCATTCTGTGGAGCACTGGATCAAATCTTTCTGCTTCACCGGCTCCCTTTCATAATCTGATGGGTAATATCTTATGGACAATTGGCTGTAAAAGGCCTGCCTAGTGAGATGAAGGTGCAGAAGGCAGTGCCATTCATTGAATCTTCCTGGGAAGCGACATGATGCCTATCTTTTTGTTGCAGTACTCGATGATTCAGCCTTTCTTTCTCGCTGGACAGCCCGAGGAACGAAGGCTAACCCGCGACTATGGCGACGGCCAAAACTGATGGATGAAGGTGTAGAGTCAGATGTGCTCAGTTTGGAAACTGCAGTTACAAGGCCATTCAAGGTCTCATCTCCTAATAGCATTGCATCTGCTTTTGAATTTGAAGTGTCCTCCTTCCTGTAGGGAGCTTGTTTACATTGGAATCTTTGTCTCTGTTTCTTGGATAGGTGGGCTTTCTTATAGAACTCAAATGAGATGGGGAATTGGTGCTTGTCCACAAGATGCTGCTGCCTGCTTTTGTAGCTCTTGAATTTTAATCCACAGCTTTCCACAAGGCATTCATACTGGAGATGATAATAGAATGGTTGCCAATCAGAAACTAGCAATGACTGAATAGTAAATTGATTGCCGTCATTCATCTAGAAATAGGACATTAACAGCCACATACTCTGACCATATAATCATAAGCATTGGGATCATAACAGACCTTGAAGAAGGCCAAAGAACTGAAAGATAATGAAAAATGGCTTCCAAGAAGACCAAAATTTCTGGAGTAAGCAGAGTATTGAATGGATAAGTGATTTTAGACACCCACAGTGCCAATTTAAACTCTTTTTTTTGGGGGGAGGGGGGGGGGTTACTTTTTAACTTATTAAACTCCATATTAGACTGTATGAATTGTTTTTTTTGGTATGTAAGTGCAACTTACCATATACTATATAAATATTGAGAAGAAGTTTCCATGGTTTGAACCTGTGATTTATAGGTCACAACATAGGGAATACTCGGATATTCCCTGGGGTTTAAAGACGACCAGCCACTCACACAAAAGAAAAGAAAAGAGTAAAATTGAAGAAGATACAAAGAAACAAGAAAATTTCCCTTTTTTCCCTTTCCTTGTTGGGTGTGGGGGAGTAGAACGTGGGTGGGAGAGATTCAAAGATCTGGATATTGTTATCTGTCACCTTAAAGGTATCAACTCATTTAAGTCCAGGTAATCCACATTATGAAAGCAAAACAACTGTCCAATCTTTCCAGTTTTTGGGTTTTCCTTCAATTTTGAGCCAGATGTCAAATTGTCTACTTATACATAATAACTACCAGCAATTTACAATTTCGAAACTCCAAAAATAGAGTTGGATGAGGATTTTAATTGAATGCCAAATCAGTAAGAGAAACTGGAACTTCAAACATACAGAGTTGTTGGTTGATTAAAAACAGATGCAACAGTTGGCTCCACAAGACTTCAGCTGTCCTATACACTCTTTCCTCTCCTTTTTCCCCTCTTCTTCATTTGTAGTTTGGTAGTTAAGATAGGAGGGAGGAGTTGGTAGAGAAAGGAGATGAAGCGAGATCATCAGCTTCAGAAATGGAAACCCTGCACAGTGAGTCAAGTTTACAACCTCCCTGCCCTTCCATGTGAGTCATACATTCATCAATCAAGTGCATAGCATTTTAACTATGAGCTTTGAGTCATTAAATAAAGGCTTTGGTTGCAGAAAATCCATAATGGACCCAATTATGGATTTCCCAATCAATTTTGAGAACCTTCCTTACGAGGCTTAAACCAATGATTGGATACATGATAAAAGCCAGGATTATTTTCCAGATGAGACACTGTTGTTAGAAGTAAATTGGTAGCTTGTGGTTGATCAGAACATCTTATCATAGCTTAACAAGACTACATTTAAATCCATTTGACAAAACGCCTGCAAGATATGTGGAGCTTTTGAGAATTCATCCCCTGTTTCACTTGGACATTTCAGAGGAGACTATTTTTCAGAAGTGGCTCTGAATTTTTCAAATGATTTGATGATTGGTTCATGAGAACTTGAGTTCACGCGAAGCTTAAAAAATTTTGGAAGATTGAAGGAAAGAGAGGACACCAAGAATTTTGAGCACTAGACGATCAAGTTTAATGATTTCTTCAGTATGCAAAGTCACTCTTTGTTGAGATCCAGTGACAAAGGGCCACCTGTCGTTGGTGTGGGGGATGGGGAGGGGGGGGGGAATAGAGACAGAGGGGGGGAGAGAGAAATGGTCTTGGTGGTGTATGAGGTCTTGGCCTTTCAAGACCTCCATTATCCTTCATCATTAAAATAAGAAAAGAACATTTTTGGTGTGTTCCTTGATGATGTGAACATTAAAACTCAATGTCACGATCAAAAAGCACCACATCAATTTTTTCCTTTTAACTCAAAAGAATCTAACGCCAGAATATATACCCACAATACTTGTTAGAGTTGGTGATCCATGCACAAATTGAATAGGTGGGAATAACTTACACAAACCCCCCTCCCTCCAAAGTTCAGGAATTTTTGGGTGATTTAGACAGCATAAGAGATGTACAAGCATCAGCATGTTATTGGAAATGCAATACTTGTCAGTGTGTGCTTGGTTGGGATGAAAACATCCTAGGAAATGTACTGTGAAAGATGATTACTCTTCGCATTATTGGTTTTGAGGTAATTCATATACCTCACTGTTTCCCCACGCAACCCAATCATACCTAAAGCCATATCATCAATTGAGCCCACACCGATGGTTTCATTCTGTTTCCGGATAATTTGATGATGCCTTTTCTGCCTCCCAACAGCCGTCTTCTACACACACTCTCTCCCTTTCTCTCCCTCCCCCCTTGAACATGAACTCCTCTAGAACTCATTCTCTCTTCCTGGACAGCCATCATCATCATCTCCTCCATCATCCCCTACAAACCATTAAAGACCCCAGCTATAATATGCACCACAATTCAGCCTCAATGAAATTTAATTGTAATTTGAGTTTTATGTGATTTGAACGATTAAAAAGTAGTTTTTACATATAAATATAGGAAGAGGGAGATGAAAGTTGGAGTAATTCAGGTGCAATGTTTTTCATAATCAATTCAGGACATTGCAAGTATTATTGGTGGGCTAGGAACCATGAACACCTCCGGATGACATATGGGGGTATGAAACACATCAGACAATGACAGATTTTAGTAGTTATATGCCCCACAAGCCAATCGTATTTAATAAGATGGGTCACTATTCTCATACATTCTTTTTTCAATTATACTAACTAAAAGACAATATATATTTATCATGTTTTATTATTTATTCGAAAGATAAAATCCCTAGATTTGAGCAATGCATTAATTACTATGATGCGATCATAATTATGAGCTTTTATTATTTATAAGGTTTAGTCTTAAATATTCTCAATTGTATGGTTATTAAGGCGGGATATTAGTGATTTGGCTAAACCAATGTAAATTATGCTAGCTCGTTAAAGGGAGTAAATGAGCTCATGGTCAATTGTGTAGTTAATACGTACCTTGGACGTAGATTCTAGCTCGAGAGATTCCAAAAAGGGCTCTTAGAATTTTCAACCTGGGTTTGCATACCATAAACTAGAACAAGAGCTCCAGAGAATTTGGGATTGGCTCTCTAAGCTATCTTTCAACTCTCAAATTAACAAAAAATTCATAACAAATAAGTCAAAGAGAAAGCGAGAAAATTGGAGGTCTAAGCTCTGAGAGGATATTTTTTAGGAGAAGATAAGATATTTTGAAGGGAAAACTCTAAACCTCTATTGTGCAGGTTGAGTGCTACGAGACAAAACATTAGAGATTGTTGTAATTAGTTGGTAACCTGATACTTTAAGGATTTTAACCTTTTGCTATTGGAGTACAAGGAGACCTGGCCTAGAAATCATTTAATTGTCAGATTGCTCAATTCATGCGATCATTAGATGCCCTTATTATGCTAAGGAGCTTAATATTTATGGAAGCATTAAGTGAATGCGTAAGTAGTCTTCCCCATAGTGGGGCTACAGAACACAATGCATTAAGTGGGGGGTTGCTGGCCATTTTAGTCAACTACTACCATACTCGTTCAGGATTGTGGGTTATGGGGAGAGGTTATTCATTTTGGAACGTGCAGATTATGAATGAATGCATGTTTCTAGAGAGTTATCGGCTAATGATGCAGAATATTGGTAAAATGTAAGGGGTCAACTATTTAATGAAGCAACTCGACCTCCTTTAACTCACTTCTCTGGATCAACCTTGACCGCCTCAAAAATCCTCTTTCGAGCACCAAAGTTTTCTATCACTTGGCAACCTAGCCAACTGGTCTAAGTCACATGGATTATGGCTGAAACTTGCTTATTCCTTTCTAGTCTATGTGCTCTCATATTGGTGCTTGATGAACCCATGCTTGTCATTCAGACTATCTATTCAATTGTGGGTCGGGTCGGTTGGTACAGATAGTCTTGAATTTTTGCAGGACACAAAAATAGTAAATATGCAGGTTCTCATTAGAGAATGAGTTCATTAAATTAACTCAACTTATATGCTCTTTGATGGAAGTTTTGATGTCAACAAGAAGCCCTCACATAATCGTTGTATAAATGATCCTTAGACTTGAGATATCTTAGTATCTAGATTGCTGCACTTTAGTACTACTAATATATGTCCAATAAAGGGATATATGGAGGTACTTATTGAGTACAATAAAAACTACACAAAGAAGGGTAATCAATTAAAAATCTGTCGATCCTAGCAAAAGAAGAGAGGTGTTTCATATATAATTTGTTAAATTAATGATTCATTTATCCTTGCCAAGGTAGTTCATACATTAAAAAGGAGTTTCTAATTTAAGGAATCATTTATTCAAACATCATGTATGCATATAAACAAATTAAATAAGGGCATGACTTTTTCTATACCCTTTGGGACAAAGAATAATGGAGGAATAAAATTTAAATGGTAACTATTCTAGGCAAGTTTTTTAATATGTAATTGATGAATCCGGTATTGTGGGCCGGCCCAGACTCCAGATTGTAGCAAATTGACAGCCCGATTGAGTCTCCTCCTAGCCCAAAGCCCGGCAAATATTTGCGAGATACCCACCCGCGCAGCGTATCCCTCGAGAATGGCAAGAGTGGCCCTCCAACATTTCCCAAGAAAAACTATGATTACCATACTTGCCATAAAGCGGCCACGATGGCTGCAACTCAGCAAATCTGCATGAGCAACCGTCGCCAACAGTATGCCCCAAAACAGGCTTCGCAGCCCTCACCCTACATATACCACACCTTCCCTCTGCAGGGAAAAAGGGGGCATCTCTCCTTCCAATCAGGCAGGAGCTGACTCCTTCCAATGTCCATCCATGTTGGTATTGTGTTCGATCCATATACGATGTCCATGCATGTTATGTAGTGTGTTATAAAAAATCAACCCAATTTTTCAAATTGAAGGAAAGCCCTTATCTCAAGAAGTGGACAAGTCAAGCTCAAACAAAAGTTTCCACAGCTTTTGAACCTAAACTAATAACAATTTCGAAAGCAGATGATTCTGGCAACATTAAACAATGAATCCCGAAAGGTGGAAGATCAATTGCAATATGAGTCCTACCTACCACTCTATGTTCTGTCCCACAAATTTCCGACTTTTTGTGAATGTGGTTGATTTGAGTTCAGGGACAGTGGATGAGAGTGGTCATTCCTCGTGGTATAGGTGAGGGTGGTGGTTCCTACCACCAGGTGCGACCAATGATCCCATTGCTGATGTTCATTGTATAAACATGGTCAACCCATTCCATTTGTGAATTTACAGTTAAATTTGTGAACCAATGAGTCCGGAAAAAAAAAAAAAAAAAGTAATTTACAGTTACATGGTTACACCCCATTCCAATTTAAATTGCAATTACCTCACATGTTGAAGCAAACCCACACTAAATGGTTACTAAAACAATGAGAGTATGGCTTACTAGAATAGGTATACTACTAAATTTTAAAGAGAATTAAAACTTATGGGAGAGAGATATGCCAAATAAACCATGCGATCTATGGTACCCAACCGGGCATAATTCTTTTTAAAAGTACGACAATAAGGCACAGAACATACCATGGCAAAACCTTTTGCAACTTTTGCCTGAAAGAAAGAATCATGCACTTCAGAGACATGCATACTGAGCAAGCGCAAAGTTGGATATGTTCTTGAGCACACTGAACAGACTGCACTGTGTCTTGCATTGTAGTGATTCTCAAAACCCATTAATGAATCCAGGCTTGCACCACATCCAACAATTGGACAGAAAATCTTCCTGCCAGTCATAAATTATTAAACAGATGCTTATGAGACAGACTACTATACCTTCAAGTAAAAGAACAGCACAACTTTTCTTTTCATCAGTAAAACTTGCACAGTTTAAAAGCAGTTCCAGTCAATGTTAGGTGCATTTAGTAAAGAAAGAGAGTTAGGAACAAAAAACCCATGAGAAACAACAAACAACAATATTTAGGAAGCAATGAAAAGAAATAAATCATACACTCCTCATCCCAATTTAGTTTTGGACCTTCTTTTCTGGTTTGTCACAAGAACATGTCACAGGCTACAAATCAAGGCAGAATAATTTATACTTCCATCGTTGACATCTTTTTTCAAGTAAGTTGAAGTGGAATAATTATAAGGATCAACATAAAAAGCAAAAAAGGTTTTAGCTGGATGGAGGGCAATGATAAAAAGTAAAATCGAACCCCCATGTGTAGGCAGTAGGCACCCGAACCCCTTTTTATCAGGAGGGCTCCCAAAAAAGTAAATATGACTAGTTGGACTGTTGACTTTCTAACCAATGCCCACAATAATGGAACTTGAGGTTCCAAATCCAAAAATGCAAGTATTTTCAAGCATCTGCATCCTGGCAGTTGCTTGCATATGTGATAGATTAGTAAAATTTCAATCCTATTCAGGCAGTAACTGCAGCAAAGGATCAGGATTGAGCAACATGGGTTATCGGGAGGTAAAACATCAAGGACAATAATTTTTCACCTTCCTTCCACTTCCATATCTTCAAGCTCTTGCTTTTCATTTTCGGTCAAATTCAATGCGACCTGAACACAAAATAATGTTGAAGTAACAACCATCAAGCTTTGTGTTCAACTCTAAAAGACAGATAAACAAGCTTAGTATGCAATACACTACAAGGCCATATAATCATGATAAACACTACTAACAAAAGTAAAGCTGATCCAGAAGAGACAATGCAATATAGAAACTAAAGGTCCCAATGCAAAGAATGTCACAATGATGAATCCACAGGGTGCACATAGATGCCTAGTAAGATAGCTTTTGGAGAATAGAAGCTGACAAAAGAATATCTAAAAACAATTGCTTACAAGTTATAAATTGGTTACAGCAGATGGGAAAAAGATGTCCCAGGTGTATGGCAACACCATGTCTTTTTCTGATGGCTTCTCACTGTTTTCCTGGACTTCCTTAGATTCAGATAACCACAACAAAATAAGAATCACACGGTGGCATGCAAGCTATTTTTCACAACTGTGACTGGTTGTTGACAAGTGCATAAGAGCTATTATACAGAACAAATCGGTTCTTCAGATCTTCTGCACCATCTATCCCCTAATAGATCTTCTGAATGATGTCATCCTCAACTTATGCATCATCTATCCCCTAATTGATGTTCCCAAAAGAGCATGAAAATTCTTCTGAACCCAAGTGTGCACATGAAGGTTAAAATCCTTCAATTGTAATAGTGCTCCAGCCAGTGATGAAACCCTTTTTTCCTTCTAACTAGAGTGCTGTTACCCAACCGGGAAGTAATGCTTATGAAGCTTCTAATCTAAATCCAAAATAGAGATAGAAGAATCTCACCATCTTTAGCAACATCATAATTAAAGAAAGGATCATTTGCCAATTCCTATGATGGTGAAGGTAAACCATTTTTTTGTTGAAAGCACTGAAAAGGAAGGTAGTACTCAGGAGAAGCATCTATTAATCACCCCATTGGTAAAGGCATGCTCTCTTTTCTTATTTTGTGTCTATATGAGTAAGAGAGGATGATGAGAGTTGGCAGAGATTGAAATTAACTCCATTGGTCTACACAAGTGAGTAACTCATCACTAGCATAACCTTAATTATTCCATGTAGGGTAATCCTCTCTTACCTTGAAAAAGAACATTTAAGGAAACTTTGCCGAAGCTGTCCAATTAAATTATTAATGAAGAAAAAAACACCAACACCAAAATTCAAAGAAACAAGTCTCACTCACTAGGTGGGTTTAGCTACATGAATCCTCTTCCATCATTCTACTAGGCTTAAAGGAAAGGTTGTATCCTCTAAAAGTTGAAAGACTATCAAAGACCACAACAGTAGGCAGACCCAAGAACAAGCAAACCTTTGATTTTTTCATAGAACTTCAACATTAAACTTCCTAATAGGTATATAGTCTATGCGGTTGATCTCCATGACACTAAAACAAAGCCATCCATCTGCCCCTGCCACAAATACAACATCTGACTTATAAATTTAAGTATAAAGGGTGGCTTACGTCATGTTTGGTTGGCGGAATAAAGGAGGAATGGAATTCCTATTCCCGCGGGAATAGGAATTCCTTTGTTTGGTTGATTTTAAAACCGGGAATAACAATTTCCACCAATTTGGTGGGAATTGAAATGGCGTCCACGCCTGGAATAAGAATTCCAGGAATTGTTTTATTATTATTATTATTGTGTAAGTTCTATTAAAATTGCCAATAAATAAAAGTTTAGTATGTTTTTTTTTTGGAAAAAATATATATTGATACTATATCCTAGTAATAAATATATATGATATAATTATTAATTAATTTCAGCATTATCTACTGAACTATTGAAAAATATAACCGGGTTACTACATCCTACCAACGGACAAATATGAAAAATTTTCCTCATAAAATGATTTCCATCTGAACAAGCACAGACCAAGTCCTGCACACAAATCTGTATCAATACACAAACAGTTTCTCTTCTTGATGCATCCAAAATCTGGTTCAAAAAACATAAAAGAGGCCCCCGTGATTTCTAAACTACAATCCTAAAGCTTTCTCACGGAAACAACCCCTATAACTATTGGGCAGTAGCTAGCAGGCCAAATTCACAGACGTGGAACTTAAAAGAAACTCTCTAACCATGATCAAATTTTCCGTCCCTTCATTTGAATTTGTGAGGAAGCAACAATAGCATACAACCACAAATACAAGCACGATAACAAGCTTGTTGCCGAAATTCATGTGTCAAAATTACAAGCTTGTTGCTGAATCCTTAAAACCCAACAAACCTCCCTCACCGAAATACACGAGGCTGAATTACATTGAGTACCAATAATCCCCTGCTTGTTCCGCTAAGCTAGTTGCCGAAATCTCAACCAAACAACCGGTACATGCCAGAAGCCTCTCAGCATCATTGGGTACTGATACTCCTCAGCTTGTTCCACAATGTGCTTGATTCATCACTCTACTAATGTTAGCCCCATCAAACAACACAAACACAGCAACCAGATCTCTATGATACCACTTTTTTGGGCCGTAGGCCCAATTCCACCGACATGGAACCAAGAAAAAACATTCTAGTCAGGATCGAGTTTACCCATATTGGCGTGAGCCTTTCTATCAAACTGCATACGTGCACCATTTGGGCACACATCAAACATAAACACCACTATTTTCTATGCAAATGCACCCTTTATGCATTGATTTCCTGCGCCATTGAAATCCTTCATTCAACTTATCCTCGCACAAATATCAAGTGTACCATCAAACATGTTCAATAGGTGTAGGACTCACAATGAGTGACTCAAAACCCATCAATAACATGGGTAAGGTTGCTTATATATCATTCTCCTCGTATGCCACAATGCAAGAAGTATGGTGCATTAGGCCACTCCCATTGCAATCCTAGAGCTTTCTTGGTGGTGCGTAATCCAGCCTAGGATTAGAGTCCGGAAAAATAAGACCGTCCCTTTGTAAACGATAAGGAGAGATCCCTCTTCCATGCAACGCAAAGCAGCACGGTTCCATTACATGCGCACCAAATTCTATCTCAAATATTCATCCCATATCCAACCCATGCAACCAAAATCAGCAAAAAGATAACACAGTTGGATAGGATCAAAATTAATACAGAACACACACACTCCTTATTTATTCCTCAATAGACAACGCTTTATAAATCGCATGTTTAAACCTAACCCTAATTTACATCTTAAGTAAACAATTAGCTAAGCAATCTAGAAGGTAACAGAAATAGCGCATCACCACATTGATAAGGGGGTTCCGCCTCGCTAAATAACATTCGTTTAACTAGAACATTAACGGAGAGGGAGAGAGACTTTCCACCTGTTTGGCGAGAATTTCTCTCTCAATGTTGCCAGAAGCGAAGAAAGGAGAGTCGGGAGTGAACTTTCGGCGAGCTGATTCCCAGTACGGAAACCCTAGTAATCCCTCAACATCCATCGCCATTTTCTCTCTCTTTGACTCTGCTGACAGGTAAAAAGTGATGGATACGCTTGTTCAATTTAAATTTGAGCAACTGTCTTTCTGCTATCAGACGTGCGTGAGTTGCGTAGCGCTAGCAGCTGGCTATCTGCGGTGCACGAGCGGGCCGGTCACCGGCCGTGAATTTTGCTCCGGGAGGGCGGCGATCCCGATCCCTGGAAAACACGTATTTATATTATATGTATTTATATAATATGGGAAT